>VNKC01002970.1:163109-200809 GCA_008042775.1 Drosophila pectinifera
TCCAACATCATCAGGCGGATCAGGACGTGGAGACGCCCGTCCTGGTGACCGTTCCTCCCTCGGAGGTCACAGCAACGCCGGAGTACCGCCGCGCCCAGTACAACTACCAGTTGAGGGAGCGTCCACGGGAATTGGATGCAGCTCCGCCTGGGATGCCCACAAATCTGCGCAAGAGCTCCGATTCCTCGTTGGAGGCCCGCCAGCCACAGGCGCCGCACAAGCGGAGAACCTCGCGCCAGCGGGGACAGATCAAGGAGCCAGTGCAGCCGGCGGCGGCCCACTTCGAGGATGTGGGCGGGAATGCAGCCAAGAAGCCAGCCAGATATGGTCGGCGTGCCTCCGTCCTGCAGAACGCATCCAACTGCCGCGATAACTCGTCGATCATCGAGGGCAATCCCAAGTATGCCGTGGGCTGTCGCCGGACGAAGCAGCCGCAGCAGCAGCCGGCAGGAGCCTTCGTAGTCCTCGACGAGCCATGCAAGCCTTCCAACTGGATGAAGAAGACCTGGTACGATTCCTAGGTCCAACGCATCTACACCTCTGATCACTAGTATTCTGTTTTAAAGCTGTCTATTGTAAACGTAAATAAATGCAAGACCAGTAGGAGAAAGGTTCTGAATCAGCTTCTAGTTATAATTTATATTTGTAAATAAGGTTTCTCCAACAGTTAAACCTTATCCCTTTACACCTGATAACCTCTTCGGACAACGCCCATTTTTTTAATTGAAAATGATGAGGTTTTTCCTATAAATGAGTTTAAGGTAAATTAGTGAATGCTGAC
Source organism: Drosophila pectinifera (assembly GCA_008042775.1). Taxonomy (NCBI): domain Eukaryota; kingdom Metazoa; phylum Arthropoda; class Insecta; order Diptera; family Drosophilidae; genus Drosophila; species Drosophila pectinifera. The sequence goes on from VNKC01002970.1 coordinate 163,891, forward strand.
AGAGTTAGAAGCTTGTTAATTTAATTGAAACTCTAGTTAAAATTACCAACTGCTATAAATTTAAGTTAAAATACTACTTATTATCTAGCATGCATCACTATACTTTAATCTCTTCTCTCCGACTCTCATTCTTGGCGAAAAAACGTAAACAAACTGCGGGCTCTCTCACCTCAAAAATATGTTTGGCTCTCTTTTATCTAATCTCGCGCTGATAATGGTCAACAAGAGAGATGGTTACTCATAGTTATTCAGTTTTACGCCGGATTTCACCAGCTACAGATGTGAAAACGGAGTTTCAACTGCTATAAATTTAAGTTAAAATACTACTTACTATCTAGCATGCATCACTATATTTTAATCTCTGACTTCGACTCTCATTCATGGCGAAAAAACGTAAACAAACTGCGGGCTCTCTCACCTCAAAAATGTGTTTGGCTCTCTTTTATCTAATCTCCCACACTGATAATGGTTCCCAAGAGACATGGTTACTCATAGCGATTCAGTTTTACGCCGGATCTCGCCAGCTACAGATGTGAAAACGGAGTTTCTGCCTGCTTTAAATTCATCATCACAGACATGGAGGCGCAGGTGGCCCATGCCGCCAGTCCGCCGCCACACATACTAGGCTACGCTATTCGGAGTAGGACGCGGATCTGGGTTTCCTACATAGTGCCTGCCTGCCTGGGACTACTCGTCTACATTGTCCAGACAGCCTCGGACTTGGCCTTGAGCTACCAGCACTTTAGCCAGAAGGAGCCGGGATTCGGAGCGGGCACTTTGGTCCTGGTAATCCTTCCCCCACTGATCACTTTCCTGCTGGTGGTGGCTTCTAGGGAGCAGCGCGATTGCGCCTGCTCGGATACGAATAGGTGCACTGCCCTTGCCCTTGGATTGCTTAAGCTCCTGATGTTCCCCTTCTTTGTGGTGTTCAGGTGAGTCGCTGCGATGTGGGTCACTGTCGGGTCTGATAACCCTCACCACCGATAAGGTTTTGTACGCGCCTGTTCTGGGCCGTCGAGGGACTCTTCCACGACGACGACGATGTGGAGCGGATGAAGTGCTTGGCCAAGGCCACACAAACCTCCAATATCGAGCTTTACCTGTTCATTCAGGCCTACGCCCAGGCTGCTCCCCAGATCATCCTGCAGCTGTACCACATGCTCGCCCAGGATATGTTCCGGAACTATGAGACCTGTAAGTTATACACTATTCACCCTAAAAACCTTTATAAATTAATCAAAATAACTCCCATCTTCCAGCGGCTGTCCAGGCATTATCCCTGGTATTCTCCGCCATTGACCTGGCTGCCGTGACCACCAGTTACCATCGCATTGAGAGCCAGCGGAGAGTGGGACGCCATTACCCCTGGGCCACGCCCCAGCAGGTGGAAACCCATCGCTGTCAGTTGGAGCAAAATGAACGCCTATGCTGCGAGGCTGCGCGAAGGAAACGCGAGTCCGAACGCACCATCACCAGTTTCCCGGAATCGGACAAGATAATGGAGAACTTCCGATCCCGAAGGTCACTGTTCGGTCCGAGCGAAGCCTCGCACGAGGTACATATTCAGGGCGAGGACGAGGTGGACAACGATGCCTTGGAGCAGCTGGAAACTCGGGCACTGCTGCATACCGGGCCCCGGGACAATGCCACGGATGAGGAAAAGATTCAGGGGACGAGACCCAAGCTGAAGGTCCGCTACGAGGACCTGGGGGATGTGAATACCATCGAGGTGCTGGACAGCATTCCCGAGACACCGGCTCCACCGCCTCCGCCGAAAACAGCGCCGCCGGAGTTGCCTGCACTGCAGCCCACCGAAGATGATCCCCCAACTCCAGATCTACGGAGAACCATGTCGGATAAAGATACTACAAAGAGTCGTCGGGTCACCAGACCTCTCTCTCAGTTGGAGACCTTCAAGGACATGCTTCTGGTCAACGCTCAGCTTTACATCAAGCAAAAGGTCCCGCATCCGCCAAAACTTCTCCTGGGTAAAGTGAACGAGGACACGGCGGACGATCAAAGCATTCTGATTCCACAGTCACCCAAGGTACCGTCTCCCCTGACGCCCAAGGATGTGGTGGACTTTTACTTCCCGCGGCCCACAAAGATAGTGAATGGCATCCAGCAGGATGACTTCGCGGGCAAAACAGTGTCGTTCTTCGGCTGGGTTGCCTTCATCATCATGCGGATGCTGGCTCTGTCCACCTTCTGCGTCTTCTATCCGCGAGCCTTCTTCATCCTGGTCGGAGTTCATTACGCTCTAATGCTGGCCTGCCTGGCCCTGGAGACCCGCTGCAGTGGCAGCTGGAGCCGCAACCTTTTCCTTCTACTCCTGGCCTACATATACATATTCGTGATAATGGAGTTCCGGATCAGTTTCAAGCGTATTCGCCTGTGGTACGGCGGCTACTTGGTCCTAACCATGGTGGAGAACATCACCGTGTCGACCATTTGGTTCGTGAACGAGGAGTGGGAGTCCTGGTGGATCGGCTTCATCTGGGAGTGGATCGTGTACAGCGGCGTCCTCTTCCTGGTCACCCTCATAGTCTACTACTGGATACTGAAGCCGAAGGAGGTGGCTCTTATAGTGGAGGATGAGGCGCCAGCAGTTCCAGATCCCGAGGCGAATCCAGATGACCAGGCCGTTGCCTAGCAATGAATTGCTTGGTTGGCTTGTTGGATCGAAGGAGGCACCTGCTTGTAGCTTGTAAGCTGTCAGACTTTTTGCTGGCAAACGAATAAATTATTTATCCTAGTATTAACACCAAAACATTACTATTAATAATGGTGGATCGGGGCCATAACTTCGTCCTCCCAGTGGGGCCGTGCGCAACAGAACCCACCGAGTCGCAGTTCAGCTTTGGACCGCCCAAAATCAAGAAAATGCTGCGTAAGTCAATACTTTGAACATTAGGTTGATAGTGCTGATTACTTTATGGGTATTCCAGCTACCAGGGCCAACCGGATGGAGCAGTTCCTGTGGCAGGAGCTCTTCGACGAGTACAATCGCCAGGCATCGGCTCCGGTGGAGGCGAGCGAGGACCGCACGGAGTACTACGACCAGTTCTGCAAGGATGTGGCGCCAAAGAACGAGGAGGCTGAGGAGGTTCTGGTCAAAAAGTATCCGCTGTACTGCACCACGGCTATTACCTTGTGGAATCAGGAAGGGGATGCCACCAAGACATTCAAGAGGAACTATCTTATAACCCGACCCATTAATGAGTGTACAGAGAAGTTCGCCCCCTAGAGAGCTTGGCCATTGGGGAATCGTAAATTTAATTTCCTCAAACCATATTTTAAATAATAATATCCACATCAAATGCATCAATATGTACCCAACATTTAAATCTGTCTGTTTTAAAATATATTTCAAACTAAGTAAAAGTGTCATTTTTACCAGAAAAGTAAATGGTATTTATATATATCAATAATTTATATTTATATATATTTCAATAGATAAATAGTATTTGATAAATAATTTTTCCTCCTACATTTATAATATTTTAATAATTTTAATATACAAAATAAGCAGCTATTTGAATCCAGGGTGTCCCGCCAAGAGTCGTATATCGTAGAAAACATTCGATAGTCTCGACGTCTGGCAACGCGGAAATACTTATCTGTACCGGTTTCAACTGACCATTTCAATAGTACTTTTCACAGATTTTACGGGACTTGTCGCGAAAAGCGCAATCGCACCACCTGTCGCGACCTGTAGGGCGCCTAAACATCTACTTTTCATACGCTTAAATAGCTAGAAAAGAGGCAACATCGCTGAAAACATAACCCAACTGAGCGGGTGTGACCGGCCTCTTCAGCGTAGCGTTTTGGCTTTATAAACAGAAAAGCCAACGGGCACACTACACTTCCAAGCGACACCGGCCCTATATGTGACGTGTCTGAAAAATTTCCTAATAGAGTATAAGCGGCGTGTGGAAACGCGAACCCCAGAATAGGAAAATGTTAAAGCTAGGTGCGTATATTGGGCAGCCTTTCGGCCGGTAACCATGGCCCCAAAGCCACCTGCAGGGAAACGCCGGCTGAACGGTGATTGGAGCTCTCGGCGTCTGTGTCGGGTTTTCGTGGTTAACAGCGGTTGCCGGCAACTTAGAAGCTCACGGTTTTCTCTTTCCCTCTTCCAGGTCTGACGCTCCTCTGCGTGCTGGTCGCTTGCGGGTCGACGTGGAGCGCCCGTACCGTGGACAGTCACCTGGGGCCCAAGGATCTCACCCGCCTGCAAAAGGTGTTCGTCGATGGATTCGGCTCCAGCGATCTGCAGTCCATCTTCTTCTCCAGCCTCAACATCCAGCTGACCGATTCCACTCAGAAGGAGCCGCTGTGCAAGAAGATTGCCACGCTGCATGCGGAGTCCAAGCTGAACGTGGGTCTTTCATAGACACGCCCATATTTGGCTGTATTAATACTCCTTTAACTCCTTGCAGAGCTTTGAGAAGGATTATTACTACATTGGTGCTAGCAAGAACCTGGGCTGCTCGAGCAAGCTGGACGAGGCGCTGCTCTCCAAGGTGTATGCCTCCCTGAACTCTGATCTGGGCAGCAGCCAGGAGATCTTCTACCGCGTGGTCACCCACAAGATCCTCGGCGTGGAGATCAATGAGGCCACGCAGGCAAAGGTAGTGAAGCGCCTGCAGGAGCTGCTAAAGAAGGACGACACACTCACAGGACTGGGCTACGCCTTCAACGTGGCCACTCAGCTGGGCACAAGTGCTTCTTTCATTGCCAATCGTGTTGAGGATGCCATAGTGCAAGCGGATGAGGTCGACGGCAAGCTGCTGCAGTTCGAAGGCGGCCTCAGCATCACTTCCCTGATCATCAATGGTGCCTTCGGCGTGACCAAGAGCTTCAACAAGCCATCGCCAGTGACTGCCGAGCAGGCTGTGAAGTTTGCCAACTACTTTTTGAGCCGGAGATCCGTCCAAACTGCCAAGGGAGCTCATGTGCTGATAGAGGCCCTGAAGACCATCAGTGGAGCCGAAAAGATAGCGCCCGTGTGTGTGCAGCTCATTGGCAACGGACAGCTGGAGGCACAGTCTCCCACACTGAACGTGGCTGTGGTTGATCTGCTGGGTAAACCCTTGTCACCGGCTCCTAAGGCCATCACCGCCAAGGTAATCCGCAAGAAGGACAGTTCCGTGCTGGCCGATAAAGTAACGGTGGCTTCGAAATCCTCCGACAAGACTACCTACTTGGCCGATCTGGCCAGCTTGAAGCCGGCTCGCGGAAGCTACCAAGCGGAACTCAGTGCCGACGGTATCTACACTCAGACACTGCAGTTCAAGGTGCTCGGACGCGTCAAGGTTCAGTCCCTGGAGTTGGGCATTGCCGAGTCTGATGCCAGCGCCGCCACCCGCAAGCAGAGCGTGAACTATCCCGGCAAGCTGCAGGAAGTCCTCTCCGCCGACAGCACCCAGAAGCTGCTTCTAAAGGCTGTGCTCGTCGAGGAGTCCAGTGGGAAGCCCCTGGCTGTTCACCAGGCCTTTGTTCGTCTATACAACAAGAAAACGGACAAGGAGATCATCTTTGTGGCCGAGCAGGACAGCAGCAAGGCATACAAGTTTGACATGGATGTGGGCAACAATGGCAAAAACTTCAACTACCAGAGCGGCACGTACAGCATCTACCTGACCGTGGGCGATGCCTCGCTGTCCAACTCCTTCGAGTGGCTGGTGGCCGAAGTTCAACTGAAATTCAACGAGGATAAGGGTAAGTTATATTAATAGTTATATTTATCAAAGAAACAGAGTAATCATGTAACTGTTTACAGAAGTCAAGCCAAAGACCACTTCGGGTCCCCTGCCCGAGATTGTGCATCAGTTCCGTGTGCCCGACAAGCGTCCCCCTCGCATTGTGTCGGACATCTTCACTGGGCTTTGCATCACACCGCTGGTGCTGCTCTTCGTGTTCTGGGGTAAGCTGGGCATCAATGTGTCAAACCTTACGCTGGCGCCCAGCACGATCGGTTTCCATGCGGGCTTCGGTGGCATTCTGGTGCTGTTCTTCGTTTTCTGGCTGCAACTCGACATGTTCCAGACATTGCGCCTGCTGATCCCCATCGCAGTATTCACATTCCTGGCTGGCAACCGATTGCTGAGGCGTCTCTACGCCCAGCGCACCTCAAAGGGAAGTGCGTCGTCGTAGGTGCGTTCACGAAGTCAATATTTGAGTTTCTCTCCATCTTGCAACTCCATCAATAAAAACAAAAACCACTTTAATAAAGCGATTTAGTTAAGTCCAATAATACACACACTAAACGTAGACTTTCGATTAAAAATCTTTTTATTTAAAGCCTAGTTTCAACTGCACAAGCCATCATATAGTTTGTCTTTCAGACCTATTGCTAAGCAAAACAGTTGCAAAAATACGAAAACAATACAAACAGAGTATATTTACAATAGTAATAGTAATGAGGAAAATTCCGAGTAATAATCAATTTGAATTATCTAGAGATGAGCCTTCATGAAGGGCTTCAAGTACTTGTGGAATGATCCGTTCACTGGCTCCTTGTTCAGCGGATTCTTCTTGGTGGACTCGAAGATGTGCTCGTATACATTGCCATCGTAGGCACCCAAAGCAGAGTCCAGTACGCGATCATGCAAATCGAAGCTGTCCACCAGGGTGACGGCGTTTGGACGCAATAGTTTCAAGCAGCTCTCCAAACGGACCTCCAACTTAGTTACATCTTGATCGGTGAGATCAATGAACTGTAAATTCGAAAGGAGGCTTAAATTAGAAAGCTTGGACATATAATAGCCGTGAAATCATACCCGCAGGAAGTCGCCGATACGGTTAAGGCACGCATCTACCAGGTAGAGCTCCAGCACCACCTTCAGAACATCGGCAAGGGCGGGCGAGACCTGTCGTGACACTTCAAGCAATTCCGTATAGGCAGTCTGGGCCAGGAAGGCGCGTCCATGGAGCTGTAAATGCATTGTAAATATAATAAATATAAGGTTGTTAACTATCTATGCATAAAATGAAGGACTCACATCTGCCGCTGCTGTCAAGAAGGTTCCGCAAAGATTGGCTGCCACCTCAGTGCCATGTCCCTGCTTGCGACGCAGCTCAATCTGCTCATAAGCAATACGGGTTTTGCTAAAAATACAACTTATATGTAAGTATCATTCAAGGATATGCCAGACTTTACTTACTTTGCGGCCACGAACTGGAATGCCTTCACAATCGACTCCAAAGAACCGTCAAAATTAACAAACTTCTGTTGGCTCAGTGCATCATTAATGTAAGCCACTGTTGGCACCAGCTTCTCTCCGTTCAGAGCCTGACCATAAACTTTGACTAGATATCGAGCAGTCTGCAGCAGCATCACCGTATTCTCGCCCTCGTAAGTGCATACGGCCGTGGTCATGCCGTAAATTGTGGGGAAGTTGGAGCAATCCATGAAGCCATGACCGCCGCAAGAGAGACGACATGTCTCCACGCCGGCGGCGGCATCTGCGCTGCAGATGGCCTTCAGGCAGCAGGACAGGGCGTGCATCTCGGGCAAACGGTCCAGATTACCCAGCTCGATCTCGCCAGAAATCACGTTGTACATGTTCCAGATGCCATCGCCCGTTGTCTTAAATACAATGGCCTTGGCTATCTGGGGAAACAGCTTGAGCTGCTGTGTGGTATGCTCCATGATCTGGGGCTCCGGCTGATTGGGATCAATGGGACTCTGGCGACGTACAGCGGAATACCTGGTGGCTATTGTGGATGCTTTTGCCAGGCTCTGAGCGGTGTCACGGATGAGGGCGCATCGTACAAACATCTGCAGAGATGGAAGATGAGCGTGGTAAAATATTTCCTATTATTTATTAACAATAAAGATCCTTACCATGGTTCCATAGGTGAGCACACTGTTCTTGGGCGCCACATAAGTGCCATCGGGCAGAACCTGCTGGTTCTTCATCAGCATATTGTTCAGAGGAACCCGAACATTCTTCAGGCCCAGATAGCCATTGTTCACGCCCTTCATGCCCAGCTTGGTTCCAATATCCCCAATATCGATACCAGACATGGGCTGATGCGTTTCTGAATCCCTTAACTGGACAATGAAGGGGGCCAGGCCACGGTGCTCGCCCTTGGTGTAGAGCTGAGCCACCACCACAGCATGATTGGCCGTGTGACCCACTGGAAATCCAATGATGTTTATAAATTAATAGTTTACAGAATACAGAACTTACATCCTCCTGGCCACCACTTGTAGGCACTGAGAGATGGTGTGTTGATCACAAACTCCTGGGTCTTGGGATCATAGTCAGCCCTGGTTTCCAGGCCGCGCAGGAAGGTACCGTGACCAAGCTCTGTCTGGGCATAGGTGCCAATGATCTCACAGTCCCAGGCCTTGCTTAACCATTCCACCTGCTGGTCCATCGTTCCCTGGCCCATAATGGTGGGCACAAACATCACGTAGTGCAAGGCAAGTGGATTGCCCTCTTTCAAGATGGCTGCTCCCAGGGAACCGCCAAGCAACGCACTGTCAAGAGAATACAGATTAGCATAGGATCTATAGATTGTTCTTATGTGTTTCCTTACTTGTAGGTATCCACACCATCCTCGCCTTCAGCTCTTAGTTGGCGGATCTTGTCGCCAATAATGCAGGCTTTGCGCAGACTGTGCTCGTAGAGCTCCTTGTGTGACAAGTAGGAGACGGGAAGTTCATCCTGCAGGGCAGGGTCCTCCAGAAACATTTTCTCTGTTTAAAACAAAAGGATAGTTTGAATGTCAAAGGGTAAGAGTAATAATTTTTGAATTCCGCTGCGTAATCATGAATGACCACTATTCTACGTTAATTCCCCTGGTGCTACCGGGCCTTGTCCATTTATGATGCCCTGTTCCACCGGTCAAATCTACCAGATAAACCTATCAGCTAAACCTATTTCAAGTGGTACCCCACTGGAAATAGATTGAGGCGAAAGCTAGGCGGCAAACACCCCGAAGTGCACGTCAACCTGAATCGGTTAAGATTCGTGCGAAGTTCAAAGATTAATAGCCTAATAGGTGCAAATTGACTTGCGATGGTTTTTTATGCGGAATACATAATTAATGAACCCTGCTTGGAACCAACTAATGAATGAACGGAGAAAGAAGAGCCGTATCAAAACAAAGAAGTCGATATTGAAGCGTATTATGGGCGTATAGTAAGCGAGAGTTGTAAAGTATACAACGGAAATGACCCCAGACAAAAGGTTCTTCTATGGTGAGTACCTAAGCACTTAAAGAAATGTAAAAGAGGGTTATGTAAGGGAATTAAGAAAATATGTTGCAGAATACAAAAATAGAAAATTAAAATTTTCGAGTGGAGTTACAAATTAAAACTTTACAGATATTTTAACAATACATATATTAAAGAATATTATAGATATAAGAAAACAATATCAGTTTCCAGAACGCTGGGATATAAAAGTTCTCTAAGAAATTACAATCTAAATGGAATTTGGAGCAGAGCAAACTGATTTTTTAGAGCAATCCTAAGCTTTGAGTAGATTAAACTCTAGAGATCTTCTGACGCCTCTCTCATCTGAGTGCCTCTCTTCTAAAATACTCACTCTTCGTTTTCTTGTAATTTTGACCTTATAGATCTTTGTGTAAGCCCAGCTCGATTGCCAAGTCATGCTAATGGCAAAAATTGTTAATTTCTTGCACTGACTATTGTGAAACGCCAATCCAAGCTCAGCAGATAAAGCTTTAAGCGACCAGTTGATGTACATATGAACATAACTTTCCAGAAGAGCTGGGCTTGCACCAGTCCAAGTGGTTTCGTTAGCTTACCCAGGGTTTTCTTCGCCTTAAATTTGTCCTCGCCGCCCGCCCATAGCATGGAGAACTCGTGCGGATTGAAGGTGGCCGTGTTGCGCTCCTTCTGCAGGTCGGGATTGACTTCTATGGCTGGCATTTTCGTTGCACGTAGTAAACTCGTTTTCTTCGTGGGATTGGTATAACAATCCAAAGCGTCCGTCTTTGGTGAGTGTCGCGCACTGACTGATTGCTGCGGAGAAGGCAATTTCATTTACAGTGGTGCAGTGGCGATCATTAAATGCTCGATACTGTGGGGACAGTGGTCAATCCAGTCCAGATAAGATGCTCCTGATCTGAACCGGGTAAGTCGGAATCTAATCGTTGTTGCCAGCCCTCGTGAACGTGAACTTTAACCGCCTGCATACATATGTAATTAGATGGCTTTCGTGTGTATTTAATCGCTTGCTGAAACAATTATTATTCACTTGCGTTTTGTTGTTGGACCACATTTGTTACTAAATACACAAAATAAATACTCTTGAGGCGAAAGAGTACATCGATTTTTCTAGGAGTGAGTAACCGAAATTTACAAATCTTATTTAAGTTATCTCTTTTTTGGCAAATATTACCAATATTTTTAAACTTCTAAAAAACACAACTTTGTTTGTTAAATGCAAGTGACTTATATTAGTTAAATGTCAATTGTAGCCTTATTTACTTTAAGGAGGGCAATTAAAAATCGACTTGGTGTCGTGTTTATTTTTGTTGTTAGCAGGTCTTTGTTTGTGTGGTTGCGCACTCAGCTGTTCGCCAGGGTTGTCGCATATATAGCAATGACAACTAGGGCTGCAAGCTGAGTATGCTTGCCGCCAGTTAAAGTAAAAATCAAAGTTAAGCATTCGATTACAAAACATACACATATATTTCCTAATAAAATGATAGATCACCAATCTTTGGCCTTATAGTGATAAGTACAAGTTGCACATACAAATAGATCACGTTTTAATACAATTACTAGGTGGTAACACAACATTTACGATAAGAGTTGGGCGTCGTTATAGACCGTGGGCGTGGCTGGTGGCTATTGCTATGCTGCGCTGGTGCTGCCCCACACCCACAGCCGTCTCATAGGAACAGCTGGGAGTGGGATCCATTTGATGCATCTCCGCTGGATACCAGTGACCATGGGACTCTGGAAGCTGGTGGTAACTGAGATCCGCTTGGACGTGAGCCTCAGTCCGTGTGGTTTTCGGATAGGCTTGGATGGGATGATGCAGCGTCTGCCAATCCATGCGGCCGGAGGAACTGGAAGAAGCCGCCGATCCAAAGGCTGCCAGGCTGCGACTGCTCTGATGGAACTCGAAAGGCCAGCTCTGCAAGATCAGAAGAGAGAATGAGATGTGATGTGTGGATTCTTTCATAAATCATGCCAATGGAGGAAACCGCACGGAGCTATAAATGGAACAATATGACGACAACCCGTCCGTCCGACAGCGCCATTGTTTGTTTACGCAACTTTGATTGTTTTTAGTGCTCTCTCCCTCTGCCGTCTCTTGTTCCATGGGTCTACAATAACAGCCTCATTAACGGATCTATAAAAACAAAACAGCCAAACACTTGCGGACAAGAGACACTCATGTGTGCTCTAGAGGAGGAATGGGACCGAGGGCTGCAAGGGATAGCGAGCAAATAGCGATCAAATGGGTTGTTCCCACCAGAAAATCATGCCGGGGCGCGTGCTAGGATGGGATAAGATATAGGGTCGGGACTCTCCCACCCAATACCAACCCATTCCATCCAATCTGATCCGATTTGCCGCCATATGGGCACAAGACGGAACCGTATTTGCTGAAATTTTCACGCATTCGGCATCGGGTAAACAATCGCCTCTATTTGGATAAGTTCTACGCCAAGAATCTTGTGTAAACTCTTCGGATTGGAATGAATAAACACGGTAAGACGAGAAAAATTTAATTACAATTATCAGAAGTGGAAAAAACTACTGAGGGTGAGGGCGAGGCGACACTTTCCCTGGGATGTCATTCACTTTGTCGCATCAAAGTCGAGCCAGCCAGCGAGCATCTTTAAAAATAAAAGCAAAGACTAACCAATGGCCCTCCCCATCCCCATCCCGATCTGCAGGTCGTCTGCCCTAGCTCCATGGGCCTGTCACTCATATTTAATATTTTTGAAATTCACAAAAGTATCCGATTACAGGAAAGCCAAGGCAGTCTGAAATCACAAAATGTGATTTCAAGCGTTCGCTAGTGGGGGGCCCGATCTTGGTATGGGAAAGGAGTCCACCTCTCAGGAAGGTGGAAATACTTGTCGCCGCAGCGGAATCAGTCGAGCAGATGTTGCACCATAAATATTGTGGATATTGGATATTCGGTCATGTTGAAGTAACTAATTTTTAGACACGAAGGAACATTGAGAGAAGTTGAGTAAGAGTTTTTAACTAATTATAAACGTATTAAATAATTAAGCAACTACTTTTAAGACTCCAAGAAAATGGAGGGACTGAGTGAGGTTTTCAGGGTAATTTAAGGGGCGAAGTAATGTGAGTGAATTTAAAGTGTAACTTTAAAATTTGGTTTCAGTGTTGTCGTAAAAGTTTATAGCCCATAAACTGTTCTATTTAATTGCAACAACTGACGGAAAAGATAATTATTAATTATTGGCTAAAAAGATTTAATAACAAACTAGTAAAAAAAAACTAAAGTGTTTTTGTAGAGATATTTAAAGATTCATAGTGTAAAGAAGAGTGAAATAATTAAATCATTACCTGCTAAATAAGGCATGTAATATAATTGTGATAATCTTAAAACATACAAGATCCAACTACTGAAAGTTTACAGCAGAGTTTAGTGTTCAAAGAAATATTAACAGAATTTTATAAATATATTAAAGTAATCGATTTAGCTTGCTGAATTATATGCGTTTTCAAAGAACAATAACATTGTTACATTTTTGTTCTATACTAATTTTTGAATAAATTATCCAATTGGTCCTATCACCTTTTTAACTTTAAAAAATCTGTAAATTTAATTAGGAATCTCAACCTGTTTCGATTTGACTGAAAACCCCAAAGATTGTGATTAACTTGGGCATATCACTGGGTCTCCCCCGACGACGACACCCGTCATCTGGTTGACGCAACCCACCTGGAGTGGCCGGCAGGTCGGCCGGCTAATTAATGCGCCTCCAATGCCTATAACCCGCGGATGCAATGCCTCGTTAAGTGGTGCCAGTGACATCACTTATTGGGAACAGGGATCGCAATTGCAATGACACTTACCATGCCGTGCCCGTTGCCATGGAAATGGAAATTGCCTCCTCCAGAGGCAGCCTCTGCTGCCATGTGACTCGTGTCCAGGCCATCGGAGCTGGCGGTGCTCGAGTGGCTGTGGTTCAGGCTGTGACTGTGCCCGTGACTCTGGCTGTGGTTCTGTGAGTGGTGGCTGCCACTGGTGCCAGTTTCCACCGCCGTGATTAGCTGCTTTATGTAGAGCGTGGCCAGACGTAGTGTGTCCAACTTGGACAGCTTTGTGTCCGGCGGAATGTTGGGCAGCTTGGTCTTCAGGCGTCCGTAGGCGCTGGACAGCACTCGCATCCGCATTCGCTCCCGGGCATTAGCCGCATTCCGCTGTACTGGTGGCTGGGAGCCTGTAAAATAGGTAGGAATGCTTTAGTTTAAAGTATGTTACTCTCAAACTTTTTAAAAGGGCTTTTAATCAGCTTAAACAAAAATACAAATTAAAAATTCATCTTTCGAAATATCGAGTACATGTGTTAAAAAAAAAGCTTCTTATTATTGATAAATTTCTAATGATATTTTCTTCATAGAAGCACCTATTTAAATTGCCTTAAAACTTACTGTGCGAGCTGGCATCCTCATCGAAGTCATCATCGTAGAGATCCAAGGGGCTGGAGGCGCGCTTCTTGCGGGGCATTTTTTACACAATCTCTTGGTACAAGTATCACACAAGTATCACTCTTGATATATTATGGATATCAAAGTGGATATTCCAATCACAGGAATTTCAAACTCAAAAACGACACGAACTGTTCAAAAACCGATCTAAGACGTCCGATCCGCGGCGCACATAGAGCACATCTGTCAAGGGATGCCGGGAGAGGCCTCCTTTTTGAGCACTCGGCTCCTCGGTGCGCTACTCTCCAGATTCCGGCTATTTCTGGCACCTCCGGTGGGCGTGCCCTGCTCCGGCGGCCGTCGCAATTGGCGGAGGAAGCCAACACATGGTGCGATCTGTGGTCTCTTTCTCGGATGCTTGGCTGCCTCCGGCCTCTGGCTGCCACCACATTGGCCCAGTTTGCTTTACAAAATGAATCGCTCTGTGTGTTTTTTCGGTGCTGCGGACTATTTTCGAGTTGTGTCACAAGGATGTGTGATCGGAGAGTGCGAAGCGTGCCAAGCCTCCGGATCCAGATGGCACCACCTGGTTTGTGGGTCTCGCAGTGCATTTAGGGATAGGCATTTAATGGCAGACGGGAGTTATCTTAATCCTGGGGTTCAACTACATATCCTGTCTTCAAGTCCAAATAGTATTTTTCGAAAATGGTTGAATCTGATCAAATAGACTTCGCAACATCCCTGAGACTATATAAAGTATGTATGCCACCATCATATTTTCAAGAGTGTAAGTCCGCTTAATCAGAATTTAAAATCCGAAACTTTTAATCTCTCAAATATATATATTTATAAATACTATATATAGACAAAATTGGTCAGATTACATTGTTTTTTGACTTAGGAAGACGATCTGAACTAATTGTATTACTTGGCACACTCCCCAGATAAGGAATATAGCGAGAGCTTCGGCAGCGGCAGCCTTGATTAGGGCCACAGACTGACGGGGAGGCGTCATCAGGTTTATCAGGGATGCTGACCTGTGGGTTCATCAGACCCATTTAGCCAGAGATTACCGGAGGAGGATCGTATTATGATTCCACAAAATTCAGTTCAAAATCTTGAGTCGTGGCGCGCGGCAGCATCTCGAAATGTGGCGCCAACGCATCCTGCAGCAGGCATCCCGCCGGGGGATGAGCAAGCAAACCAGAGGAGTAGAAGGAGGAGTAGCACGAAAGGTACCCAGTGGAGCCCTGCCTTCGTCGGCGGATGTGGTGGTGATTGGCGGCGGGTCCGCCGGCTGCCACACTCTCTACCACCTGGCACGTCGCGGTGTCAAGGCCGTGCTCCTGGAGCGTGCCCAACTCACGGCTGGCACCACCTGGCACACCGCCGGCCTGCTGTGGCGCCTGCGTCCCAACGATGTGGACATTCAGCTGCTGGCCAACTCGCGTCGAATGCTCCAGCAACTGGAGGAGGAAACGGGCTTAGATCCGGGTTGGATTCAAAACGGAGGCATCTTCATTGCCCACAATGAAACGCGACTAGATGAGTACCGAAGGCTGGCCACGGTGGGCTCTGCTCTGGGCATTGAGAACCAGGTACTGAGTCCCGAAGAGACCCAGAAGCTATTTCCTCTCCTCGATCCCGCGGCCTTTGTGGGAGCTCTCTACTCTCCCGGCGATGGTGTCATGGATCCGGCGATGCTCTGTGCGGCTCTCAAGAAGGCAGCCACCAATCTGGGCGCGCAGGTGATCGAGAACTGCGGCGTGGACGACTTGCTCCTGGAACAGACCTCAAGGGGTAAGAAGGTAGTGGGTGTGGCCACTTCCTTCGGAGATATCAAGTCAGAGAAGGTGGTGAATGCCACGGGAGTGTGGGGACGCGATCTGGTGGCCAAGCACGGCTCGCACCTACCGCTGGTGCCCATGAAGCATGCCTACATTGTGTCCGAATCGATTCCCGGAGTGCGCGGACTGCCCAACATCAGAGACCACGACTACTCCACCTACTTCCGGATCCAGGGCGATGCCATATGCATGGGTGGTTACGAACCAAATCCCATACTCCTCGAACCGGTGCCCAAGGACTTCCACTTCGGCCTCTACGAGCTGGACTGGTCCGTGTTCGAGGCCCATCTGGAGGGCGCCCAAAAACTGTGTCCCAGCTACGCCAAGTACGGAGTTAAGAGCACGGTTTGCGGTCCCGAGTCCTTCACGCCCGACCACAAGCCCTTGATGGGCCCCGATCCCGTCCTGAGCGGGCTTTACCACAACTGCGGCTTCAACTCGGCGGGCATGATGTTCGGCGGCGGTTGTGGAGAGCAAACGGCTCTCTGGGTCACCAAGGGCCAGCCGGACTTGCCCATGTTCGGCTTCGATCTGCGCCGATTCACGCAGGAACAGGGCAAGGCCACCCAATGGATCAGGGAGAAGTCACATGAGAGCTACGTGAAGAACTACAGCATGGTGTTCAAGTACGATCAGCCCTTGGCGGGACGTGACTTCCAGAAGGACCCGCTCCACGACGAGATGATGCAGGCGGGCGCCGTCATGGAGGAGAAGCAGGGCTGGGAGAGGCCTGGCTTCTTCTTGCCCCCCAAATCCGCGAAGGCGGTGGTTCTGCCCTACGACTGGTATGGCAGCTATGGCCACCAAAGGGTGGACAGCGAGTATGAGAGGGTGCTGGAAGGAGATCTGCACTACAGCAGGTTCTCAGAGCATCACGAACTGGTAAGTAGGATTTCTTTGGGTATATATATTATATATTGAACCTCCTCTCGCTTAGATCGGATCGGAGGCGTTGGCCTGCCGCAATAATGCCGTCGTCTTCAACATGAGCTACTTCGCCAAGCTGCTGCTGGATGGTCCCCAGGCCCAGGAGGCCGCCGACTGGCTCTTCTCCGCCAACACCAATCGGGAGCCCAGCAAGTAAGTTACAGCAATCCCTTCCAGCATCCCCGATACCCTAATTCCTTCCTATACAGAACCGTTTACACCTGCGCCCTCAACGATGCCGGCGGCGTGGAGGCGGACGTGACTATATCCCGCCTAGAGCCCGGCTCCGGACAAGTCCACGATCCCAAAATCAATGGCCATGGCTTCTATATTGTGGCCGGTGGCGCCTCGGCCTTTTACACCTACAGTGCTCTTCAGGCTGAGATCCGGCGGAAGGGATTCAATGCCAATCTCAAGGACTTGACGGCCGAGCTGGGTGTGATTTCCATTCAGGGACCCAACAGCCGGAACATCCTGCAGCCCCTGATCGACTGCGATCTTTCCGATGAGCAGGTGCCTCCCAATAGCACACGACTGGCCACCTTTGGGGATGTGAGCGTCCGTCTGCTCCGAGTGAGTTTCGTGGGCGAGCTGGGCTACGAGCTCCATGTGCCAAAACGAGATTGTGTCGCTGTTTATAGGAATCTAATGAAGGCTGGAGCTGGACAGGATCTGCGCAATGCGGGCTACCGCTCGCTGTACTCCCTCAGCAGCGAGAAGGGCTACCACCTGTGGAGCTTCGATCTCCGGCCGGATGACACTCCTCTGGAGGCTGGCTTGGGATTCACCTGTCGCCGCAACGGAGCTGACTACCGTGGCAAGGTGGCTATAGAACAACAGCGTTCGGAGGGCTTGAGGAAGCGCCTGGTTTACCTGACCCTGCAGGATCAGGTGCCCCTTTGGGGCCTGGAAGGTGTCTACCGCAATGGAGAGCCTGTGGGCATCCTGCGGCGAGCGGAGTATGCCTACACACTGGGCAAGTCTCTGGGACAAGCCTACATCTCGCGACCCGATGGCCAGCTCATCGATGCCGACTACATCAAGGGCGGAGAGTACGAGGTGGATATCTTGGGCAAGAAATACCGCGCCGACTGCCACTTGCGCAGCCCATTCGATCCCACCGGCCAACGGGTTCTCGGTATCTATGCATCGGAGTCCAAGTCCAATAAATAAAGAGGAGACTGTGTGTCTCGCTTCCAAGAACTGGTTTCATTGGCTTGCAGGGAATCTCCTCCTTCCACTCGGCCACTCGATGTGAAGTGGCCATAAAGGGCCATAAAATACTTTCGCCGCTGACAGAGGTTCGGAGAAAGGTCCGAGGAAAGGCAGACAGGCAGTCTGCGAGTCTGGGCATTCTGCGGTTTACGGCTCAATTAATTCCCCTGTCCAACTATTGTGACATAATACCTCTTCGGTTTCTCCCAGGAATTTTCCGCCACTTGCCAGCCGTAATCCTCCGTCCCGAGCTAGACAAACTGTCGCCTCTCAAGTGGTCATTGTGTTCTTAAATGCGACTCTATTTAGTTTGTGATCTTGAGGTAATACTTTCAGCTTAGATCTTAGTGAAGACTAGTCTCCCTAGGCCTCCATTGTTACCGTGGAGGCTGTGTGGGAGGGACTATCAAAGTGGCTCGACACCACTTCTTCCAGCGTCACATCGAACTTGAAGATGTGTCGCAGATCGGACTTTAGGCGGCAGACCACCCCAGCGGAGGCAATGTTCCAGTTCCAGCAGATCATGGCGCAGTTTAGAGCCTCCAGATCGCCCTTCATCGAGACAACGTTCTAAGGCGAAAGTAATTGGGATTATCTAGGGGAATGATCACTTGGACTAAAGGCATTTACCATGGCGACAGTGTAGTCAATGGAGTTAATCTCCTCGCCTCGTATGACCACCAATTGCGTCTCGCCGTTCTGCTGGTTGAGGAAGCGCACGACCTTCTCTTTGAGGTACTCAGCGGAGGCATAGTCCAGCTTCTGCTTGACATCCACAAGACCCACTTCATGGCCATCAACCTTCTCCAACTTGATGTCCACCTGGGGCCGTGCACTGCTGTAGAGTATGTACACCATGTTGGCTGCAATCCCACATAGAATGCCATACTCCAAGCTCCAGAACATGCAGGTGATCAAGGTGACCGTAAACGGGAACAGGTCTTTCTCTAAAATATTAAAACAGATTCTTAGAAACTATCAATACAAAGATTGTTTCTCTCTCACTTTTCGACAGCCAAATGTCCTTAATCTTATGCAGCTCGACCAGGGATATCATGGCCGCTATAATGATGGCAGCCAGGGTGCATTTGGGTATAAAGTAAAAGGTTTGGGTGAGAAAAGCCAGTGCCATGAGTACCAGGGTACCAGTCACTGCACCTCCAAGAGGTGTCTTCACTCCGCTGGCATTATTCACCGCCGTGCGGGTGAAGGATCCGGTCACAGGCATGGACAACACAAAGCTGCCCATGATGTTGCACATGCCCAGAGCCACCATCTCTTGGGAGGCATCCACAATCTTTCCCTTGGCTGTAAGCAGAGAATTCATTTCAGTAAAAGGAGGGAGGAAAGGAAGATCAATAACACCCACAAAATGCCTTCGATATGGCCACGATTTCCAGGATCGAGATCAGCGGAATGGAGCCCAGCGAGGCGCCCACTGTGCTGATCATCTCGCCGAAGGACACGTACTCCCCATCTACAGTGGTGCTAAAGGGCGGCAGTCGGAAGGGCGGCACTCCGGCCGTAATATTGCCAGTGACCCGGAAGGGCTGATTTCCATCTCTGCTGAGGATGTAGGCCAGGAAGGTGCCAAAGATCACTGCCAAGGCGTTGCGGGAGAGGCCCAGGTACTTCCAGAAGATGCGATTGCCCCACTTGATGTCCTTGACAAGCTGTAGGAAATATATTTCAATTACTTCTGGAGTTAAAAGATCCTCTACAGAGCTCTTAATGTGAAAAGTGTGCTTTCTTCTGCCTCAGGAAGCGAACTGAAGCGGCACTTCCACGAGAATCACTCGAAAGTGGCTGTGAACAAGGTTAATTGGCTTCAATTGGAAAGGGAACAACAACACATTATCCGTATCAATTTGTATTTTTATGGCCGTCTTACCGTCATGAGGAGCAAGAAGACAAGAGACGAGATGCCCAGCAAAGCGTCCCAAATCCTTATAGAGTCCAAGTGCGTGAAGAAGTTCTTCCAGGCGGGCAGCAAGTCATTCGAAGGACCTGCTCAGTACATTAATTCCATAAATTGGAAATTCTTCGAAGTACTTTACCCCAACTTACTGGTCAGACCCACAATATTGTTGATCTGCGCACTTCCTATCGTGGTGGCCGCCGCCATGGTGAAGCCCGTGATCACTGGAATCGAGATGAAACGCACCAGCACGCCCATGTTGAGTAGACCAAGCACCAGCACAATGCAGCCAGCCAGGAAGCAGACAAGAACAGCATAGTCCGGACTGATAGTGGCATACTGGTTGACCATCAGGGCCATAATGGCAGTGGTGGCTGAATGAGAGGCAGTATAGATTTAAGCCCCTTCCTAATATACATAATATATTTACTAACCAATAGTGACATCCTTGCAGGAACCAAAAACGATGTAGGTAAAGCATCCCATGAAGGCGGAGTATAAGCCGTACTGCGGCTCCAGGCCGGCCACCACACCATAGGCGATGGCCTGCGGAATAGTGGTCAAACCCACGGTGAAGCCAGCGATAAAGTCCTGCATGATGTACTCCAGCCGGTAGCGAGGCAGCCAGCTGAGGATCGGGAACTTGCTAGTCACGGTCGCGGGACGACACAGCTTGCGGCCTCCATCCCTGATAAGCGAGCCCAAGTTGGGCAGCTCCTCTCGGTACAGATTGTCTGCGGGATCAAAAAAACCGAGATCAGTTTCTTCCACCAGCGATAACCCCTCCTTCCCTCCAGCTAATCTTCCTTGGTAGCAGCAGGGCTCGGACATGGGGCGATCTTGTTTTAATTGACATTGGCCTGGTCATCTTATCGGTAGGGAGCCGGCCAGATTACCCCGAGGAGATAAGCCCTCCTTCAGATACTCATTTATGAATTGGCACGTATTTGAAACAAGGCAGTCTCTCCGATTACAGCCCCACTTTCTGGCCCTGAACTCCGAGAGCTGCAGCCGGAAAAACCCCGGGGACCAGTTACTCACCCTCGTCGGCTCTCATCGTGTATGCATGTGCTTGTTCCGCGTTCTAAAAACTAACTGAGAACGAACCGCGATCGGGGGATCAATATAACGATAGCGAGCTTAGGCGACCGCTCAGCGTGCCGCTCCAGACGCGACTGCCGGCGAGAACGGCGTCGGCCATGCTCGGCCTCACACTCACACTCGCCTTCGTGTGTTGGCCATATAAGATTTACAAGAGCAGGTACCAGTACCAGTACCTGTGGCGGCTTATCATGTTAGCCAGGTTATATCCCGCGATCAACAACTACAGAGCTATTGTTTTGGCGATTGCTCCGCGACCCAGGCGGCCCTTTTAATGGAGCTCAAACAATGACTAACCTATCCTAACTTAACATATTCTTAGTAAACCTGAGAAGACTCCTCCTCGCTGCTCTGCCAGAGCTTGACGGCGTAGTTGTTCTGCAGCGCGCCAGTGGCTATCACATTCGCCTTGGGATGACAGTCGGTGCAGAGCACCCGGTCGCCCTCAGTGCTCGCCTTCTGGACCAGCTCCTTGGTCTGCAGCTTCCAGATGCACAGCGACTGGTCCTCGCTGCCCGACACGATCCAGATGCCGCCCGTGATGGAGAAGTTCGAGTTGAGGCAGTAGGCCTCGTTCACATGGCCGCGGTACAGGCGCAGGCACTTGGCTTTGACGAAGTTCCACAGCTTCAGCGTGCTGTTCAAGGTGGAGGCCAGGACGTACAGGCCATTGGGCGAGAACTTCACATAGCCCACCGGCGAGTTGTCGGCGTCGATGAGCGTCTTCAGCAGCTGGCCGGTGGCTGTGTCCCACACGCGGATCAGCCCGTCGAAGCAGCCGGTCACGAAGAGAGTGCCATCGCGGTTGAAGTCCAGTGAGGTAATGGGATCCTGGTGGGCGGGAACGACCTTAAGGGACCTGCCCGTGCGCAGATCCCACAGGCGGACGGTCTCGTCGTAGCTGCTGGAGGCCAGCAGGTTGCCCGACGGATTGAAGCGGCAAGCGAAGACGAAGCGGCTGTGCCCTTCCATAGTTTTCTGGCACTTTCCGATGCGAGGATCCCACAGCCGCACGGTCTTGTCGTCGCTGCAGCTGGCCAAAAGGTGTGCCGGCGACCAGGCCACATCATTGATCCCCACTGTGTGCCCGGGCAGCGACTGTAGGAACTTGGCGGTGTTTACGTCCCACAGCATCAGGAGCATGTCCGCCGAGCTGCTGGCCAGCTGCTCTCCATCCGGACGGAACTTCACGGAAGTGACGCATAACTTGTGCCCATACAGGGAGTTCTTCACGGCGTAGCCCGGACAATCGGGCTTGTTCAGGTTGGGATAATCCAGCGGCAAAGGCACCTTAAAGATATCCTCATCCGCCTGCTGATTGCCTGGGGTCCCAGAGTCCTCCGCGGGATATTCGATCTCTGCGCAGTCCATTTCCTCCGCCTCGATTTGAAGAGACATCTTGAAAAGAAACAGCCAATAATATATCCAGGATAAGACCTTCTTTAAGGGAGAAACTTACTTTTCCTTCGGACAATGAAATTATTGAAATAGTTTCCAGAGAAAGAATTTTATGAAGAGTGAAAAAACACGACTTGTAAGCTTTTTAAAGCTTTCCAACACTATCGCTGAAAGTGACAGACTGTGATGGCATGTTGTTTATTTATAACCTTAAAGTTTGATGAGTCGGAAATTGTTTATTACATTAATTTTATATTCCTGGAATGTATATTCAAGATCAGAGCCGGACTTGCTCTTCTACA
This sequence comes from Drosophila pectinifera, assembly GCA_008042775.1. Classification (NCBI taxonomy): domain Eukaryota; kingdom Metazoa; phylum Arthropoda; class Insecta; order Diptera; family Drosophilidae; genus Drosophila; species Drosophila pectinifera. The sequence continues at coordinate 186,229 of VNKC01002970.1, forward strand.
GAAGCCTATCTCCGTCAGATATACAAAAATCCAGTCAATGGATAACAATCTCTGACCCACATATGTACATATATGAAGCTTTTTACTGAAGTTATAATTTTAGAGACTTCAAACTAATATTTAAACGAAAACTAATCGCGCCATTTCCATTCATTAAGAACAATATTTGTCGAGTGAAAACAAATGTTAATTATTTTTGTATTACTATTGCTCTTTCGCCAATTGCAGGCAGGTATAAAAAATCAGTCTGCGAGAGGCGAGCAAACAAGGGCAATTAATTTGCAATGTGAGTAAATATTTGGTGACAGGGTGGTTTATTTGCCCAGACGGTTGTGTGGCCCAGACTTGTTAACCAAACATTAAACATTGCCGTCTATATTGTCACCTACTTATTTGCTGACTCTGCAAAAACTTACACACGTTGAGAACCGGAGAATGCCCGATAATAAAGTCAGTGAACTGGATATTTGGATAATAATTTGGCAGCCGCTTTCGAGGCATGTTACCTTATAGCATAATATAGCGAACCAACATAGAAATAATCAACTTAAACACATCCCTTAACAAACTATTTAGCAATTGTAACTAAACTAACAAAGATTAATATTATTTTGGCTTATCATTTAGGTGAAGACCCTTTTGTTATCTGGGATAACGCCTCCTTTTTCGGCGGCATGACTTGGAAGAATTCACGAACAATATAAGTAATTGCGGCTATCAGGAGGCAGCCATAAGTGGAAAGGCCTGCCATGGGGACAGCTCTGAAAGTAGTCCTCGTTTGGACTCTCATTTTAATTAGGGGTTTCTGTGGTTCCCCAGTGGAATTCATCATCCGTGCCGCAGAGGAATCTTCGCTCTCTGAGATAGTAATACGCAATGACTTTTGTACGGATTCCTGGCTATGGGAAGTCTTCGAGAACCCAAGAATTCCGGTGGTCATACGCTCAAGCAGAGAAGTTAACCCGATAGACCAGAAGTTCTCCCAACCTTTACATGTTCTTTGCCTGCCTGGAAGTGAGCTGCAATTGGATAGGCAACTATTCCAAAACTTCGTCACTTCACTGCAGGACTCTACCCAGCAAAAGATAGTGTTCTATGTAGCCAACAGCTCAACAGATCGAACCAGAATGGACGCTCTACTTAATATGAGCTCCTATTTAAGAATCCGGAACATAGTTGGCCTCTTGGCTGCCGATGAGCATCTCTACTTCTACAGATACAATCTATATCCGAGATTTCGAACGGAACAACAACTTCTGCAATTATCGCCCATCTTTAACCAGCATTTTCCCAACATGCAGGGTCATCCGCTGATTGTGATGCCCGACCTATGGCTGCCCCGGTCGATTCTCTATGTGGACAGACGTACGGGTAAGGAAATCCTGGCCGGATCTGTGGGCCGCTTCATTCACGTCCTGGTTTGGAAGCTGAACGCGACATTGCAGCTTGTTCAGCCTGTGTCCCCCAAACGATTACTCCGGGAGCTGAGCCCACAGTCGTCTATTGATGTCCCGGCCAGCGTGTCGATGCTAGAGCGGGGACACCAGTTGGCACGGACCAGTTATCCCCTGGAGCTGACCCATATTTGCCTGATGATCCCCGTGGCCCAGAAAATTCCGCTCAAGGACATCTATTGGCTCCTGGGTAACGTTTCTAATATCCTCTTGACCGTGACCGTTGTCTACGCCTTTGGCTTGGTGCTGTGCCTCCTTCGACTGTTGAGGAGCGGTGATGTCCGTCTCGAGGACTTCCTGCTGAACGATAGGGCTTTACGTGGGGTTCTGGGCCAGGCTTTCAGGCTGCCCTGGCCAAGGAGAGGCTGTTCTAGTCAATGGATCTACTTGATGCTGGGCATCGTAGGCCTCAACGTGGGCAGCATCTTCGAGGCGGCTCTGGAGACCATGATGGCGCATCCCCCGCGGGAGTTTCAGGCCCGCAACTTAGCTGATTTGCGGCACACGCGAATTTCCTTAGTGACCACTCCGGAGGACTATCACACTGTGGTGGACATGCACCTCAACCTGCTGGTGGTCAATGTGAGTGAGTACCATCACCTGAGAAGTTGCGGAAACGCCAGCAGTGCCTACTTCGCCTCTCGGTTTCACTGGACGCTGTTCAAGGAGCAGCAGAAGCGGTTCTCCCGCGAGCTGTTCATCTACTCCATGGATGCCTGCTTGTGGTCGCTCGCCCTGCTCTCGTTCCAGTGGAATGAGAGCTCCTGGTTTGCGGAGCCCGTCAGCAAACTGATCCTGGAGATAAGGGCAAATGGACTGTACCAGTTCTGGGTGGGAATGCATCACTACGATATGACCGAGGCAGGGTTGGCCGGTCTAGAGGATCCCAGCCCTACGGAGGCAACAAGTGAGTCTGCTGCGCTGCGGTTCGATGATCTACAATGGGTGTGGCTGGCATATGGAGTGCTCCTGACTGTTTCCTCTCTCGTTTTCCTCCTGGAAAAATGCTGGAGAAGACTTGGATGTTTGATTTACACATTTATTTGTTAATTCCTGGACTTTTTCAACAATTATGGAACAAATTAACACACTTAAAACTTTAACGAGTAAAAATTGATATTATGCAAACTACTCATCGTCATCGATGATCTCAATGGGCGACTTTGACTCCTCGGCGTCATCATCACTCTCCAAGTCACTCGTGGGATTTTTTAGTTCTTCAATCTCATCCTTGAGGTCTTCAATTTCCTCCTCGTATCGACGCTTTTGCGCGGAGAGCTGTTACAGATCGGCGATTAGTATTTACTAACATATTTTATTTTAATTTTACTCACCTTAAACTCTGCTTCCCTTTGAGCAATTAGCAGTTTCTTCTCGCACTCCTCCTCATGCTGCTTCTTGTTGTTTTGGATTATCTCCAGGTACGTATCGGTCAGTTCCTTGCGCAGCTTTTCCTCCAGCAACTGCATCTGCAGCACATGATCATACTTCAGGCGCTCAATCTCCAGCTGCAGGTTTACGTTCTCCTCCTCCAGCTCTTTGGTGTACTCGCCGCCCTCGTCGGATGCCATTTTTGAGAACTCCATAAAGCCGGCGTAGCTGATGCGATGCTGCTTTATTACGGGCTCCTTGAACACAATGTTCTTTGCAATGGAGGCGAAGTTCAGGACATTTTGGTTCTCCTCGTAGTATTTGTCCACCGGAGTGACCGTGACGATCATGGCCAGCTTTTCCTTGCCCAACAGAGCCGCCTGTAGTAGCATCGTTAGCTTGGAGTCTCGATAGGGAATGACATCGGCGTTCTTCTTCTTCTGCGCCGTGCTGGCCGCATCTAGGCAACGACCCAGAATCATTAGGGATGTGTTGATGTTCTTGGCCTCCTTCAGGCGAAGACCGGTGGTGCCAGTGTTATTCACTCGCTCGGAGCCCGCCAGGTCGCAGAACTTGTACGAGCTCTGGGTGGTGATGCCTGAGCGATTATACTTCAGTATGTCCACAGTGAAGACGCAGTGCGCACGGCTGGAATTGGCGTTCACCGAGGTGGAGGCGTATGTGGAGCGTTGCTGGCCCAACCGCAGCAAACGCATCGCCTCCTCGCTGCTCTTGACGAACACACTGGTCAGTCCTTTGACGAACACATGGCCCTTATTGCACACGACCTTCAGGTTCTTGCGCGGCACCTCACCCAGCTTGGCCTGCTTCGGTGGAATGGCCAACAGGTCATGGACCAGCTCGTTGTAGATCTCTACGAAGGACACCCATATCAGAACGGACTCGTCGCTGGAGGCCTTCGTCTCGAACGTGTGATCCTCGTTGATCACCTGTTTTAGTCGCTGGTAAGGAGCGCCCAAGTCGGGACACAGATCCAGCAGCTTCTTGCGAATCTGCAACTCCTTAAGGGAGGCGTCGTCCTGCAGGAAAACAATGCAGCCGTTGATCAGCTTCAGCTTGGGTGAGTGATATACAGTGTCCTTGCATATGGTGAAGATATTCTCCAGAGCACGGGGAATGATTCCAGCGCTCACATCGTCGCCTTAGGAAGGGTTTGAGTTAATAATTGGCCGTGCTAAACGAGATCCAGGACACTTACCAAGCAGGGTGTACGTTTTTCCAGAGCCCGAGGTTCCGTAGGTCATGATGGTCACGCACTCTTCCTCGCAGATCCTGGGTCCCACGCAAATGTCGTATATGTCGCGCTGATCTACGTAGCTATCGAAGATGGAGGTGAAGCCAAAGTGCTTCTCCATGCGGTTCACATTATTGCTGGTCGAGTCTACCTTGTAGCTGGTAATGAGCACGTTTCCATCCTCTGAGATCGAATACGCCTTTGAGGAGTCATTCACAGGACGCAGACGCAGGAAGACCTGCGGCCCCGTCTCCATGCTTGTACTCTCTGCCGTGCTCGTGGCAGAGGACGCGCCATCGGCGACACTAGGCGTGCACTCAGATTCCGTTTCCGAGCACTCGGAAAAGCTCTCCTCCTCCGACTCCTGGATGTGTTCGAACAGACGTATCTTTTTGTTAGGGCGCGGGCGGAAGCGACGGTCGACGGAGGGTTCCCGGGCTACCAGGAAGGAGCGCATCTCCCTCTTGGGCATCTCCGACTTCAATTGGGATTCCATGCTGCGCCGTACGCTAGTAATAAAGGATTTAAGTTATTGTGCTTAATTTCGCGCGAATTTTCAGACGCCTTACGAGGGCTGGCAACTATTCCAAAATTAAAATGAGAGCTAAGACCAGGGCTACGGTGTTGTCGATAGCTTTTATCGAGAGGTTAAGTCTTATCGGTTGAAGTAATCGAACTAATACCAATCGGCGGGTCTTATCATAATAATTAGGACATATTTTCTGCCAAAGGAAAGAACTGGAGAAATATTAACATTCTCACCATTTGCAGCTTCACTCCATTGTACCAATTGCTCAAACTGCTGCTGATCAACGACTGCATCGGTTCCTGCAAAACGACGCCTTGCTGAAGGATCTTCAGATTCGCTCTGAGCTCAGATTGGGCGCTACTAAAACCACCGGCCAGCGTCTCAAGGAGGCCAAGAACATTAACACCTAGCTGATGGTCCTGGGTCGTTGTCTGGATGTGGACACCACAGTGCAGGAGAAGAAGAACTCCCATGTCATTCCGTATCAAGACTCCAAGGTGACGATGCTCCTACAGGCAGCGTTGTTGGGCAAGGAGAAGCTGGCCATGATAGTCACGGTCGCTCCGGTTGACAAATACTACGAGAAAAAAAAAATGGCCTCAACTTTGCCTCCATTGCGAAGAACATTGTGTTCAAGGAGCCCGTGATTAAGTAGCATCGCAGCAGCTACGCCGGCTTCATGGAGTTCTCGAAAATGGCAGCCGACGAAGGCGGCGAATACAAGCTGGAGAAGGAGAACGTGAACTGGAGATTGAGCATGTAAATTAATATGTGAATAGAACAGCCTCTGAAATTACTAAATTAAATTCAGAAAATACAGCTAAACTTACACACTTCACAATCTTCGAAATCACTTGCTTTATATATTTTTTTATAAGGAATGAAGGCAAGCCTGTTTTATATATCCAATTCGTAGTGACAGCTTTTTCAGAGTATATCCTAATATACATGAAGTATAGAGCTGAATAAACTTTGATCGATGTTCTTACAGCCAAGTTATGCACCGAAAAAGAGGCGATATCCCTAAATAGTTTTCCATCGATCCCAAATGAGCAGCCAAAATATGTATTCACTGTTTTTAATATGCATATCTCAAAATATGTAATCTTTGTTAGTTTAGTTACACTTGCTAAATAGTTAGTTAATTCTGTGTGTGTTCGTGTTACATTCGAGTTGATTTACAATTATTTGTCCATTGTTTCCTGCTGCAAATAAATATTACAAAATAGGTAATAAAAATAAGTAGGTATTCTTAATTATACTTGTTTTGTATGTATATAATTATATATGTCTGCTTTCTCTAGGTACTAAAGTCGCTGTAAACGATGAACCCATTACGTTACATCTGAGAGAGCTAAAAAAAGAGAGAATGGATTGCACTTAAGGGGTTAGGATGAGATAAAGAGATTCGTGGTTCGAAATGAAGTACATAATGGAGATCGCCGATAAAACTAAGGTATCATGTATCTTTAAGCCTAAACACAAGGTTAATTTGCACTAAACGGAATGTTAAATACACAGAGAGAATGTCACGAGATTGATCTGCTAATAACAGGGTTAGCCGCGGGTTATAACAAAATAAATAAAATAATAAAATAAAATAAATTCCAGAAGAGCTCAGATAACGCTGCTGAGATTCGAGCCAGAAACGGAGCCGGTTCCGGATCCTGGGTTGTTCTTCTGCGGCGTTGTTGTCGGCGTCGTCGTAGACATGGATAAGCCATTGCTTATCCCGCCATCTAGCAGTTGAAGCAACCTTTGACGTGTCCGCTTGTCGCTGACACAGATACACTGAATCAGGCTGGTCAGCTGCTTAGTGGAGTACTCGTCGCCCAGTCGCTGCTGCTCGATCCACTGCTCAAACTGATCGGGCGCAAAGTAGTAGGTCTTGATGAACACATCCACGTAGGAGCGATGCTGTGGGTATTTCTGGTTCGAGATTAGCTCAAGGAACGACATAAAATTAGCGAAGTCCAGCTGCATGAGGGCTCGACCGCCCGCCGAACATTTCTTTACATTGGAGAATCTGACATAATTATAAATTAGAGAGCGTATTGATGGAATTAAAATAGATATAGACGCACCCCTCCACCAGCAGATGAGTGGCCACATGGGCCATGGAATTCCACACAAGTTTGCTGGGCACCGGCACCTCCTTGGCGATTTCCTCCAGGCACATGGCGAAGCTTTGTATGTTCTGTAATCATGTATTTGTGATTAGTCACTTTTGATCTGGGCATATTCATGTTCTATTCCGTACCCTGTTCAGCACATCGCTGTAGCTACTATGCTGGTGTATCACATGATTCACATCCCACTTGACCTTGGCCATCTGAGCCAGAATTGCTGATAAATCGATGACGCGCGATGTGACGCACGTATAAACGGGTTTGGCCAGATCCACCATAAAATCACTGTACTCGAGGTAGCTGCTTAATATGGGACGCTCGGCAAGGGGCAACAAATGGTTCAGATAATGCTGAAGAATGTGAAACTGCTGGAGCATGCTGCGTCCCGCCTCCACAGCCACGATGCGCTGTGACAAGCCGTAGAGGGTGTCCGGATTAGCCAGTTCGTTGTTGGCCTGAAAATTAAGTAAATTAATGAAACTGGAACTCCTAAATATAAACAAAGAAATACCTACCAGTGAGGAAAAGTTGAGGGGCCATAGCTTGATCTGGGGCAGGATGTTCACCTCCACTGAACGCAAGCGTTGCTCCAGCCTCGGCGTATGCAGATTATCCGTAGCTACCAGCTAATAATACGTTAAGAATTTAATGAAATAAAGGATTTTAGTTAGCAAGTTACTCACCGAATCCTTGCCAAAGATCTCGTTAACGGCGTACGCGTAAAAGTCAATCAGCTCCAGCATGCTGGCCACAATCTTGGGTGAGATGCAGTGCAGCAACTTGCACATCTGCAAATATCTCCCGATGCAGCGCAGGACATTCAAGGCGGTATTGTTCACCAACAGTTGGCTATGCAAAGATATATACAATATAGAACGTTTCACGGAGAGAGACTCTACTCCTACTTGTGTGTGTCGTCAAACTCTTTGCTCTGAAGGCTCTTCTGCTCGTCATCGCTCTCCTCGCTGAAGTAGCACGAGGCTTCGTCTACAATACCCGAGAGAATGTCCTCCTCCAGCATTGCAGCGTCCAAGCCTCCGTCAAAAGGCGAACTCTTCTCAGAAAACCTCAAAAAGTAGCCGTAGGAACCATAGATTGAGCTACCGCCGCCATCTTGGGAATGCACGGATACTAACTCGTCGCAGTTATTGTTGCTGATTGGGGAGTTGTTGGAGGAGGAGGGCAACAAAGCCACTGTCGGAGATTTGTGACGCCTTAGAGTGTGCCGAACCGATCGGAAATCCTGCCAAAAATTAAGAGTTTGCTTCAAGTTCATATACTTCGCTTTGGCTACTCACGGGCAATTGGAGAATGTGTGCAAACGAGTCCACCTGCGTCCAGGACTCGTTGTCCAGGAACAGGCAAATTTCCTCCACGCAACAGATGTGGTAGCGGCGAAAGAACTCTTCGCTCTGCTGCTGCATCGTCTCAATTAGCTTCTCTGATTGCTCGCCGCAGAACTCTAGCCCGACCTTCTTTAGGCGCTGCACCACGGACAGGACCTGAATGAACTGGTCGTACTTGAGCGTCTTCAGCTTGGCCGCCTGCAGGAACAGGCACACCTTGGTCAGAATGTCATTCCACACGCGCGACTGTCCCTTCTTCAGTTTTTGCTGAATGTAGATGTCGGGGGAATCTTCCTCGTCCAGCCCGTACAGCTTGTAGTTGTTGTGCCACATTACCACCTGATAGTAGGAGGCTAGAATGGTCCAGAACGTCTTGCACAGACTAATCAGGCAGGGCAGTAGCTTCTCCACGCTCAGCTGCTCACACAGCTGTTCGTAGAGCGGCTTGGCCTGATCATCCTGGCCGGCATCGCTGTATCCGCGCAGCACGGCATTCACCGAGGAGTGTATCGCCGAAATGTAGTTAATGTGCAGCTGGTCCATGGCCATTAGCGACTTGTTTGCCAGCTTGTAGGCCTCCTGCAGCTTGGCATACTTGCGTCCATCGAAGTCGAGGACCATCTCATTAAGAACCGTGTCCAGCTGGAACTCCATGAGCAGCATGGTCTCCTGCAGCTTCTTGGAGAGCGACTGCACGCAGTTGAACTGCATGTAGGCCTCCGCCGAACTCTTGCACTGCAACAACAGGGCAATGGCAGCGCTGTAGTTGTGATCCGCCAGCAGCTTTTGCACCTCCACATCGGTGGTGCGCTGGAAGGGATTAAGTATGACTAAACAAGATAAAAAATGGTCAGTTTCATCTCTAACCAGCTTCTTGATGGCCACCAGGGTGTCCAACACCTCCTTGAGCACTTCTCGCTTACGGTAGCTGGCCAGGATCTCCAAGCTCGTGGTCGTCAGGTTGGTGCGCGCAAAGTTCAGGTAGGATCTCGCCTTCTGGCACGTCCACAGCGACTCCTCCAGCTTCTTCTGAGTGTCGTTGATTGCCGCGAACTCGCTGCTGCAGGCGTTCCGCTGCTCCAGTATGTTCTGCAGAACCTGTTTGGTTAGAACCTTCTGTTGGGTGCGCAGTTGTGCAATTGTGACCTCGATAAGTTCGTTGTCGATGCCATCGTTGAGCACTTTCTGCGGGAGATCGTATGGAGCAGTTAATTGATACCTGCTGCTGGCTTCACAGCTGCTGGCGCTTACCTTGAGCTCGTACAGCTGAGGATTGCTGTCGGGGCTGTAGTAGCACTCCTCGATGCCCTCCAGGATCTCCTGGTCCGACTTTTGTGCGTTAGAATCTCCCGAGGCTATGGCCGCATCCGTGTCGTCCGTTTCAGGGCTGGAAGTGGTGTCCGTGGTCACCGTTTGGATGAAGTAATCCGAAAAGCCCATGGCAGGAATTTTCATTTGTCGGTTCGTCTGTGTGTGCGTGTTTGGTGGGCGGAACAAGGCAGTGGCAGGAAGGGAAAGTTATTACTTCAGGCCAATTCTCAATCGAGCGGCTATTGGTTACCTGTTTGTGCAGCAGGTCCATGAATTTTGTCTTGAATTCGTCCATTTTGGCCTTGGAGTTCTGCATGTTTCAGCCATGAAGAAAACGCAACAAAAACTCACAAAACTTTTCCCAACAGTGCAACGGGTCGTGAGTTGGGCTCGTGCTAGTATCGATATATTTTAATTAGGGGTATTCCTTAACCAATCAGCTGTTTGACGCTTAATCTATATTTTGAAAACCGGTCACACTCGCTTCATTTATGTTAATTTTGTTTGGAAATTTTTTCAAGTTTTCTGTCAAGGAATGTCAATTGGCCGCCTGAAGAAATTAAAGACTGAAAGATGCGCATCTGCATGGTGTCGGACTTCTTTTACCCAAGCATCGGCGGGGTGGAGGAGCACGTCTATAACCTCTCGCAAATGCTGCTCAGCCAGGGTCACAAGGTGAGTGTGCTGGAAAGTTGAGAACGACCCATAAAGATAACGATTATTTTTATCTCCTACCCCAGGTGGTGGTGCTGACCCACGCTTATGGGGACTGCAGTGGCGTCCGCTACGTAACGGGCGGCATGAAAGTCTACTATTTGCCCATCAAGGTCTGCTACAACCAGTGTATCCTGCCCACTGCCGTCTGTAATGTGCCCATGTTAAGGGCGGTGCTGCTGCGAGAACGCGTTGACGTGGTCCACGGTCACTCGGCCTTCAGCGCTTTGGCTCACGAAGCGCTAATGGTGGGCTCCCTGCTGGGCCTAAAGGTAAGTCTTAATCAACACAAGGAACCCCCAAATAAATGCGCTTTGCCACGCTTTCAGACCGTTTTCACCGATCACAGCTTGTTTGGCTTCGCGGACCTCTCAGCTGCCTTGACCAACAATCTGCTGGAGGTCAACCTGGGCATGGTCAACCATGCGATATGTGTGTCGCACATCGGCAAGGAGAACACAGTTTTAAGAGCCCGAGTCGCCAAGCATCGTGTGTCTGTCATTCCCAATGCCGTGGACACCGCCCTGTTTACCCCCGATCCCCAACAGCGACCCAGCAATGGCACAAGTAAGGAAAAGGTGCTCCTCCGTGTTATGGCCTTGATTTCCAATCTAAATCTTAAACTTTGCAGTTAACATTGTTGTGGCGTCACGCCTCGTTTACAGGAAAGGCATTGATCTACTAGCCGGCATTATTCCACGCTTCAAGAACATTCCCTACGTGCGTTTCATCATTGTGGGCGACGGTCCAAAGCGGGATCTGCTGGAGGAGATTCGCGAGAAGACCAACATGCAGGACCGAGTGGAGATGGTGGGTGCTGTGGAGCATGCCCAAGTGCGCGATTACCTAGTGCGCGGTCACATCTTCGTGAATACTTCCCTGACCGAGGCCTATTGCATGGCCATCGTTGAGGCAGCCTCTTGTGGCTTACAGGTGGTCTCCACCAGTGTCGGTGGTATTCCAGAGGTTCTGCCCAAGAGCTTGATACTGCTGGCGGAACCGGAAATCGACGCCATATACACTGGCATCTTGGTGGCCATCGAGAGGCATTTGAGGTGCTCGTTTAAGGTCAATCCCCCGGCGGTCAATGGTCAATGGTCCGTGCCAACGGAGGCGAATGGACGAGGAAAGCGACGACGAAATAAGAAGGCGAAAGCATTTACTACTGCAACGCCGCAATTGCCGCCGGTCTTAGATCAGAAGAACCACACAAAGCCAGTCCTCTGTCCATACAGATGCAACGAGCTGGTCGAGACGCTCTACAACTGGGAGGATGTGGCACTTCGCACAGTAAAGGTCTACGACCGCGTCATGCTGGAGCGCTCATTCACCACCAGCGAACTGGTTTACGCAGTGTGGCAGCATGGATCCTGGTTTTTGGTCTTTTTTGTGGTGGCCCACTTTTTGATGTGCCTGCTAGAGGTTTGGCGGCCTCGGGGGCGCGTGGAACCGGCGCAAGATATGCAACGTTCCCCCAGCTAGCGATACCAAAATGGATTACATTCCCTCGCCATCAACTAGCCAAAGCCGTAAACGTTTACTTTTACTGTCAATTCGGTTGAGAGTTTATTTATTGCCTACATAGTCATAGTCCTAGGCGTATACACTGTCATCTAAAATCAATCTGCCAAATCCACTGTAATGGAGAAAAATCCGACACAGCCCGAGTCCGGGGCTCTGGCTCAGAGCTCCTCGCTGAATTTGTTAACCGATGAATCCCCCTTGCCGCAGCGGAATGTGAAAACTTGTGAGTTTTTCCTCGTAATGTAACAGCTTGTGCAAGGATTAAAAATACTGCTCCCCTGATATACGGCAGCCGAGAATATACCTCCCAGTTGCGCGGAGAAGACGTTGTATGTTCTTTCGCTCATCATGGTAGTCCTTACGTTCCCCGTTTCGATTTTTTTCTGCATCAGGATTATGTCCGAGTTTCAACGCTCCGTAATACTGCGTCTGGGTCGCATGCGTCCGAAGCCACCCGGCGGTCCCGGCGTCATCTTCGTGTTGCCCTGCATTGACAACCTGCAAATAGTGGACATACGCACCATGTCATTCGATCTGGAGAGACAGGAGATCCTCACAAGGGACATGGTGACGATCAGCATTGACGGAGTGGTGTACTACAGCATCAAGAGCCCGTACGACACGATAATGCAAGTGTGGAGTGTTCAGGACGCCATCGAAAAGCTGGCCATGACCACGTTGCGTAATGTGGCCGGCACTCACAAGCTGATGGATCTACTGTCCTCCAAGGAGTACCTATCCAGCCAGATTGAAGCCATTCTATACACCACCACGGAGGCCTGGGGAGTGCGTGTAGAGCGCGTGGAAATGTAACTATTCTCGTTATTTTCCTGGATTATTATTCACTCAACAGCAATGTGTACATCCACCAGCAAAGAGATCTTTATGCCCGACCAGCTGAAGCGCGCTCTGGCCGTGGAACAGGAGGCGATGCGAGAAGCCAAGGCCAAGGTGGCCGCTGCCCAGGGCGAGCGGGATGCGGTTACGGCGCTGAAGGAGGCGGCTGACATCATGGAGACCAATCCGATTGCCCTACAACTGCGCTACCTGCAAACCTTGAACTCAATCTGCAACGACAACACCAGATCCTATGTCTTCCCCTTCCCCGTGGACATTGTGAAGAGGATGATGAAGTAACTGCCAGTCTTTGTATTAAAATAGTGTTCGTTAAATAAGAAGAGTGGCAAAATATAAGATTAGCGTGCCACAACTAGTCCATCCTTTAACTCCAGCAAATGCTTTATGCCATAAATGACCTCTGTTAGTGCGACATAAGATCGGTCAATTAGAATTAGGTAATTAAAGGTAAAGTCTAGGTAAAAATAAGTGCTCATTAGAATATACGTACCACGCTAACTTTCACCAAGCAAATAAATTACTTGACTATTCTTAATCATACAATTAATTGCGCTTATTGCATCATTGACATTCCATTTTAGGAAAAAGATTTAAGGATAAAAATATTCATAATAAAAATAATTAAGCTTTTAACGGTGAATCGGACCATATACGGCATTTGGCTTACAATCCATTTTTTGACAAAATATGCTGTTATGAAGACACAGGTTTACGCATTTTTAGGTCCTAAAATTTTGTTTTTTATGTCCTAATTTTAAGGAGAACTCAAAGATAAAAATATTCAAAGCAAAAATAATTAAGCTTTAAACAGCGATTCGGACAATATACGGCATTTGGCTTACATTCCATTTTTCGCCAAAATATGCTGTTGAGAAGACCTCAGGTTTACGCATTTTTAGGTCCTAAAATAGGGTTTTTTATGTCCTAATTTTAAGAAGATCTCAAGGAAAACAATATTCATAACAAAAATAATTAAGCTTTTAATGGCGAATCGGACAAATGGAATGACAGCCAAATGCCATTTATGTTCCGAATCGCTGTTTTTAAGGCTGTTTTGGCCAAGTTATGGTTATTCTTAATTTGGCTTTGTCCAAAAATTAGGAAAAAAATTACGATTTAAGGACCCAAAAATCCGCATACTTGCGGTCTTCTGGAGAGCATATTTTGCCCAAAAGATGGAATGACAGCGAAATGCCGTTTATATTCGGAATCGCCGTTAAAATTTTAATTATTTAAAAATAAAAAATTGAATTAAAAGTGATTTGATCATTCATCATACATAGTTTTTACCTATGCAGTGGGACCCCAAGCGGTGAAATCGAAAAACTGCAACTTCCAAACTTAGCCACAGCTCTACATGGAGCGCTGGTAGCTTACAGATATCGTACATTTGACCTTACAATAGCTTACATGGCTAATTAAGGCTGTTTTGGCCAACTTATGGTTATTCTTAATATGGCTTGGTTCAAAAATTAGGACATAAAAATTACGGTTTAAGGACCCAAAAATCCGCATATTTGAGGTCTTCTGGAGAGCATATTTTGGCCAAAAATGGAATGACAGCGAAATGCCATACATATTCCGAATCGCTGTTAAAATCTTAATTATTTAATAATAAAATATTGAAATATAAACATTAAAAATTTTTGGTCGATTTTTCAAAAAAATGTAAGGGGTTACATCATTAAAAATTTCAAAAATTGAATAAAATTTTATTTTTGATTATTTTTTAAGTCGGTATGCAGATTAATTAAGCAAATAATATCTAACAAAGAATCGCTTTCCGATTTGAAATTAAGGCTGTTTTGGTCAAGTTATGGTTATTCTTAATTTGGCTTTGTTCAAAAATTAGGACATAAAAATGACGATTTAAGGACCCAAAAATCTGCATATTTGAGGTCTTCTGGAGAGCATATTTTGGCAAAAAATGGAATGACAGCCGAATGCCATACATATTCCGAATCACTGTTAAAATCTTAATTATTTAATAATAAAATATTGAAATATAAACATTAAAAATTTTTGGTCGATTTTTCAAAAAAATGTAAGGGGTTACATCATTAAAAATTTCAAAAATTGAATAAAATTTT
>VNKC01002971.1:0-118058 GCA_008042775.1 Drosophila pectinifera
TAATATATAAATAAACTTGTCGAAATTAGTTTAAAATACAAATTGTGATAATGTATTTTAGTCATTTTGAAATCTTGTATTATTTCCATATCCGATATACCATCTGTCGTGCGCATGCCTTGTCACGCGCTCATCTCTAAACCAGCTACTCAATTCACAACACAATTTTTCTTCGTAGCAGGCAATATTTTCATTTATAGATTTATTCTTTCGATATTTAAAACATGTCACTTGGCAATGCCGATCCTTGGCACGTAAATAATCCAGAAATTAAAGAAGCAACCTCAGAGCCCACTGACAAAAGCGATAGTTTCGAGGACAACTTCACACCCGGAAAAGAGAGCACAACACCCGCAAAGGACGCCGAAAGTCCCGCAGGACATGAACCACTGCCGGACTCTAGCGACTACCTAAAGCTACTAGGTGAATTACTTTAAGAAAGCCAAGACCGGACCATTACTGGATATCTGTATATTTCAGAACGGAAGCTGGCCAGGGTGCAAAAGGGCAACAAACTACTGGACAACCTTCGGGACAAGCGTCAGGATTGTATGCGTGGATTACTAGAATCCGAAGGAGTGCCAATTTCCATATTCGAGCAATTCCTTGAACTTGATACACCCATTGAAAGTGGGCGTCTCCATCGCCACTTGCTGCCTGTCCAGGCTGTGACTGTTGGGGAAACCGTGTATATTGTAGACCACGACGCACTGCAGCGCTCGGAGGAAGAGGAGGAAGATCAGCCGGAGGCTGAACACTAACTAAAATCACAATGGATTCCCTATTCGGCAACGTCTTCTTGTTCCTTACGGAGCTGGCCTGGAAGAGTCGTCTAACCATACCTGTTCTGGTCACCACCGCATTTCTTGTGATGGACATTCGTCTCCAGATCGAGATCAACATACAGTCCGGGCAATTTGTAAGTTGAAAACTTTGATAAAATGAATTAAATACAAATACCAGCTGTACCTTGCCATACTTCCATGTTATTTTGGCTGTGCCATTGTGCACTTATGCCAAAAAATTGCCTTGGAGTGAATGTCGGAGTTTGTAGCCTGCATATATAATTATTCCCCGTATATTTTCCACCGTTCTGTAAATACATATTGTTCTTAAGACATATTCTAAATTAGACTTGACTTATTTACAGAACGCCAGCGACCTGGACGATGAAGATGCACTTGGTGCCCACGATCATGGTATGGATGAGAGCGGCAGTGACAGCTACACGGATGATCTCGAAGAGTACAATAGCGAATACACGATCGATGATGGCAACAATAGTGAGACTTCTCATTTCAGCATGGACATCTACGATCCTTGGGGCTCCGACTGGGATCCCGAAGACGAAGTCGACGCTACCTATTCTCGACAGGTGCCGCTATAAGCTTCAAACACACTTTTAAATTAAGCGTAATTGGGAGAGATAAGATAGCTTTACATATATTATGAACATGTATATACTCAAAAATATTAAACCCCTATTATTTATCCATTTCATGCAGTAATAATAAAACAATCATCGTTAAGGGCATAATTCGTTTTATTGTCCATTTACATGTAGAGTTTGATTAGCTCGTCGCTTACAGCAGATGGCGTTAGAATTCCCAGATCGGTGAAGAGCAGCGTTATGTAGACGGGTGGCGTGTAGTCCACCATTGGGTGCACTTTGCTGACATCGTTGAGGTACTTTCGCGAATACTAAATGGAAGCAGTTTCATTAGATTTTATAATAGTCAAATAACAGAAACTCACTTTGTACTCATCTGGCAGATCCCGCTGGTTAAGTGGATACAGACGAGAGAACTTGAAACTCTCAGAAAGTACGTAGAAGGGCTTCTTCATCTCTCGGGCACATAAGCCCATGGTGTAGGAGCCTATCCGGTTGATAATGCCGCCACTTTCCACCACTGCTTCAGCGCCAACCATGACAAAGTCCACTGATTCCATCACATATCCGGTGGCCGAGTCCAGAATCAGAGTGCAATCAATGCCAGCTGCTTCCAGTTCTCGCACCATCTCTTCGCTGAATATGCAAACGGTTAATACGGGGACCTTAGGGGTAAGATAGTTTAACTCACCCGGGATTTCCCGTCCCGCCTTGTGTCACATATACATGAAAGGACTTTTTGTTCTGCGAGGCCGTAATCAAAGCCTTGAGAACCACACGTGATCGGGAGTGTGTCAATATGCGGCAGCCATCACTGATGAACCGCTGAGCCTGGAGGGCAATTACCTTTGAAGGGAATTCAAACAAGTTTTAGTACATTTTAGAAGAGCTTTAGTTAGTTATTGAGTCCAACCTGCCGTGAGTTAAGTAGCTTGGTCAGAAAGATCTTGCCGCGATGCAACATTATCTGGCGGCACTCCTCCATGTGCTTGTCGTCCAAACTGAGAGTAATAAACCGGCAGAAGAGCTCTCCGGCGGACACGATGGCAGCAATGGACAAGTCTGTGTTTCGCATGGCGGCCACCGCTTCCCGCATGGTTGTGTGCAGGATGTGAATGGTGCCAACTACGGAATATGACAAAAGGATACATGTAATTGTTAAGCCCCTTACAAAATAAATAAACACATACATTGTTTCTTTTCCAGGATCATGAGCAGTGTCCTAATGGCCGCGATTCCGGAGGACAGATCCTTGTCCTCGTCCAACAGCTGGAGGAAGTATTTGACGACATCTAAAGGTGGATTTTATTAATAAGCTATAGATTCAGCACTTTTAAATAGAATTAGCTCACCAAAATCCTGGTTATTCTCCGTAATTTGCGGCATTTTGTTGAAATTAGAAGAATCCGCAAGTTGCTGCACGTCAACAAAATTGAACAGCTGTTTGTGACTGAAAGCAGCTGAGCGAAGTCATTGCAGCAATTTCCAACACACTACACCGGCACATAGTGCTGGAAAGGACTTAGCCCGGCACATAGTGTTGGGAAGCGAGGCTTTTGTTCCCAAAACGTAAACAATCATAAATTGTTTGTTTTGTTTTATTTTTCGGCATAAAATCGAAACTAAATCCCAAGCATGAAATTCAAGTAAATCGCCGGCAACGCAAGCGAAGAGTTACACTTGAGTCAGTAGCCAACAGACAGGTAATCGACGGGTAAGGAGCGATCCCCGACGGGAGGAGCCACGCCACCATGTTCAAACTGGAGTCCTACATCACTCCGATTCTGTTGAACTACGTGGCCAAGTATGTAAAGAACTTCCGCGACGAGGATGCCCAGGTGTCGCTGTGGGAGGGCGAGGTCACCTTCCAGAACTTGGACCTTCGATTAGAAGTGCTCGAGGAGGAGCTCAACCTGCCCGTGGAGCTGGTCTCCGGCCACATCCATGAGTTGAGCATACAGGTGCCGTGGACCAAGCTAATGTCCGAGCCGGTGAAGATCGTTATTAACACGATTGAGTTCGTGGCCAAGCTGCCGGACAGCGAGAGCAAGCAGCGCCGCGCCTCTTTCCAGGAGGAGCAGCGCCGTAATTCGAAACAAGCGTCGTCGGAGCAGGCGGACCAGCAGCCCAAGAGCCCCGGCCCGGCCACCAGCTCCAGCGTGGTCAACAAGATCATCAATAACATCAGTCTGCAGTGCCACAACATCATCCTGAAGTATGTCGAGGACGACATTGTGGTCTCAATGAATGTGCAGTGCCTGAACTTCAACTCAGCTGGCGAGAACTGGAAGGTCACTATGGTGGACGTGCATCCCGTGTCCGTGGTCATGAGAAAGTTGCTCCAGATATCCGATTTGACCATCTGTCTGGACAAGCGGAACACGGCCGGCAGGATTGAGGTGTGTCAGGAGCCGGTGCTTTACCGCTGCAGCCTGGAGATCCGCGTGCTCCGCAAGTATAACGCCAACACGGTGAGCACCTCGAGCACCACTCGGGTAGGAGTGTTCACTAAGGCGTTGGACATCAATGTGTCGTCTCTGCAATTCCCAATGGTGATGAGACTGGTGAAAATGCTCATCGAACTAAAACCAGTCAAGGTCGCGGAGGTTCCGGCGAAACCAGACGACCAGGAGAAAGAGCCAGAGGCCAACACTGAACAGCAGCGCACCGAGCCCAGTAAGCAAAGTATACTCTGGTGGGCCTGGAACATGTTGCCCAGCTTTGAGGCCGAGGCGCCTTCCACCGTGTGCGACGAACGGGATGGCCACGCCTTCGACATAGGCATCTACGCCGAAGAGCTGAA
Organism: Drosophila pectinifera; assembly: GCA_008042775.1. NCBI lineage: Eukaryota > Metazoa > Arthropoda > Insecta > Diptera > Drosophilidae > Drosophila > Drosophila pectinifera. Next base: position 4,194 of record VNKC01002971.1, read on the forward strand.
CTTTCAGCTCAAGAACTCTGAGTACTTTACTGACCATAGCATGGGCGGCGTTAAACGGATCCGTTACACCCCGATCCTGCGGATTAGCCTGGGCGGGCTCTACTGCGAGCGGTCGGAGCTGAAGGAGTGCGACTGGGCGAATGTCAAGGCGGGGCTGTCCAGCATATGCATGGAGCCGTTGGGCGTTTACCGGAGCCCGGATACTGTCGACCGCACCCTGGTCAATACGGAGACGGTAAGTAGGGCTTGTCGTTTTGAGAATTTGAGATTGCATACAACAAGTATCTTCTTTGTTGCCGCAGATCATCGACGAGCGTTCCTTCATCGACAAGAGCCTGTTCGACGAGCACTACATGTTCGCCGAAAGGACGTGGTGCAGCTACAACTACGAGGATTATGTCGCTCGGAACACGGATGAGTATATGCTGTTCCGCAGCCCTGTGCTGGCATTCGACATTGTCGAGTTCCGGGCGCCGCCGAAACCGAACAGCCATCCCGTGGCAGAGAGCCAGCTGCGGGATCCGGGACTTCGAGTCCAGTACCGCCTGCTGTCCGCCGGCATCACCTTCCACTTTTCACAGTCGTTTGCGCAGGTTAAAAATGTAATTTGCGATTTAATTCGTCCTTACGATTACTCGGGATATCATTCAGAAACAATGAGCGACCCGAAGCCTCTTGAGGATCGCAGTGTGACCGAGCATACCGACATGACCGTGCCGGACCTGGAGTATCTGGTCGCACTCCTGCCCACCTGCAACTACAAAATCGAGCTGCGCAACATGGTCGTTCAATTGTATCCGCGCCAGCAGCAAGAGGAGACATCGGCGATTAATCAGCACCAGCTGACGACCACAGTGAAGCAATCCCTGTTGCCATACCTGCAGCTGAAGATTTCCCTGGCGGAGGGCACCATGTGCGGTCCATTGAATCCAAAACGACTGGTCCAGCTGATCACTCATCTGCAGGACAAACCTCGGGAGGTGGTCAACGCTTGCTACAACTGCTACAGCTTCAACCTTAAGAATGTGACGTTGATGATAATGAACACCACTCCGGACAATGGGCAGGCCAAGCTTCTAAGCATTCCACGCATGCAGGTGAACTGGAACCGCCTGCTGCTCCCTCATCTCTGGCGGCACAATGAATCAGCTGTCCTGGAGAAGGCGGAGCTAAAGTCGGAGATAATGGCATTGGAGTTCTCTAAGCGCGAGCTTATCCTCGCCAAGCGCCTGGTCCCGCTCATTGCGAGCTTTGACGGCACCGAGCTCTGCCATCTGGCCTATACCATGTCCCAGGTCAATGTTCAATCCGATGTGATTAAGCTACAAACTGTGGGCACCAAGCTGAGCCTAAGCTACCACAAGTATCACACCCACTTGGCAGCCGTGGGTTCTCTTCAAGGCATCCAAGCGGACGCCGTTCACACAAAGATGAATGCACGAAATGTTGTGCTGTCCACTTTAAACAATGCCAACAACAAGTGGCTGGAGATGCAGTTCCAAATCCCTCTGGGGGAACCCAATCAGAAGGAGAAGACGCCCGGCACTGTCGTTTGTCTCTGGCTGGAACCATTCCGCATCAACACCGATATTTACCTGCTGCAGTTTCTCAACTTTTCGGATCACAGCGGCAAGCAGAAACCAAAGGAAAGTGGTAAGGACATCTTAGATCCTGAATAATTAGATAGAATACTTTACAAACCTCTTTTGGTCTTTATTTTTTCAAGCTGATACAGAGCTAGAGACCCTTAGCCAGTCGGAAACACCCATCTCGCAATCACTTTCAAACTATTCCACCATTTCCGCCATGAACGACCTTCAGCCGCGTCGAATCAGCAGGAACACGAGTCGCAAGATCTCCGTTCCTGAGGAGACCGTCCATCTAAGTTCCGAGCGCGATGAGAAGCATACCCAGACAGAGCCCATTAACCTTGTGATGAGCAGCAATAAACCCAAGACAACTGCTTTTGATCCTACACAGCTGGTGAACCGACTGAGCAATCTCGTAATGCTGATAGAGATCGCCCAGGCCAAAGTAGACGTGTGTGAAGTGATGGTGCGAAAGACGCCAGAGGGCTCGGATGTGGAGTACACCTCCATCCGATTGCCCAACGTAAAAGTAAAGTCAGGCAATTGCGACTCCATTCAGCGCGGCAATATCAGATCAGTTGTCTTGGTGTCCACCAAAGCCGAACTATTCAACTGGGTCATCGATTTAAATGAGTTTAATGTTTGCTACTGCCAAGCGAATGTCACTGAGGTGATAGTGGCTCCGGTTAGGACCACAATAACTCTAGCTCTGTCCCATAAGATATACGAAGCAGAAGAAGGAAAAAGACATCAGGAAACGAATCTCAAGTCAGGGGATTCGTCTGAACAAGGCACATACTCCATAAATGTCCATGTGGATATGTCGGCCATTAATATATTCGCTCAGCGGGTAAGTTATCAATCAGATGTAATACGTTTACCTTATGTGTCTTATTTCTAGGTGAAACTATTACATGAGCACTGTCAGATTATTTCCAAGGCGTACCGCTCTCTGTGTCCAGATGAACCTGCTGCATCTAAGTGGAAACCCGCTGAAATCAAGCCCAGACTTGAGGTTTATACTGGCAGCTCACAGAATTATTCGGTGATCAAGGAGTTCCTGGAGCTAGATCCCAACTTTGAGGCCCCGAAGCCGGAAGCTGGTAGGAAAATCTACCTTAATCCGGATGGGGCAAATATTAACCAACATTGTCGCTTTATTTCAGCTCCCAAGATCTCGCTTGTAATATTTTGCCAATGGACGATTCCCAGAATATGTTTTGAAATGGAAAACTCCGTCGATACTAAGCATAGTAAAATTGTCGTCACCCTGGAAGACCTACTCCTTAATATCGACAGGCATAGTGACTTCACTAAGATCACCACAAAAGTAGAAAACTTTGGCCTCAACTATTACGAGGAGAGACAGCACCAGGAGTGGGAAAGGGTTGAGGACTTTCACATCAAAATGCTGGGTGATGGCGGCACGAACTTGCCCTTGATCAGTGTGGTGGTCACCACTGTAAGCCTTCAGGATCTGTATGCAAAGATTGGGGCGAGAAATCCCCACAATAAGCAGCACACCATTTCGGAGGTGTTGATCGAGGTGCAGCCGATCGAGATGGTGCTGGATTTGGATCAAATAACCGAGTTTATGGTACCCCTGTGCGAGGTCCTCGAAATAATGAGAAGCCCTAGCCCTGAATATGAGGAGCATTTTCCTTGTTCACCATCAGCTCCCAGTCAGATTACAACGGTTCAGGACCTGCCTATGGTGCATTTAAACAGCAGGGGTATCTACATTTACCTTCCCTTATCCACAGGCAGAAAGAGCTGCAGTGTTTTGCTGCTCAGGGTTAGTACTCCAGGCTCCATTTATTTTTATTGCATTACGTATATTAATATAATTTCCGCATGCAGATCGAGAGCATTCAGCTAACGCCGAGTCTCGAGAATCCCCTGGTCCGCCAGCTCGTCCGTCCCGATATCTACCAAAAGGCCGCCGAGCTCAACATGCTAAATACTCCGGGCGCCTTGGTCGAGGATCGGCAGTATGAGCTAAGCGTTAGGAAGGTGTCTCTGTCCACCGGCAACTGGAAGCAGACACAAAGGTACCGTCGCGAGAAGAGCTTGGCCAGCAAGCACAACAACCCCGCCTTTGAGTGGAACAATCAGAGTCAATCCACCGAACTGGACCACATGGAGATATTCAAAGACTTTGACTTTATTATGATCTATGCTCCGGCCATAAGCTATGATCGCTACCTCGTGTGCGGCCAAAGTGTGGAGTACAATTGCGTGACGGATTTTGTGTCTTCGTTGAACACTCACCAAATCAGCCTGATTAGCTGCATCATAGTGCGTGTCCAGAGGCTAAATTGCATAATCGATCAGGTGTGTGTGTCGAAGATTAATGCGGCGCCCAAGGAGAGATCGCCCCAAACACTGGGCGAGATATCCAGTCGTAGTAGCGCCAGCGACACCGCATTGTACGTGTCATCTAAAATCAACAAATCCTCTCAAACGGTTCCGAAAAGAAAGACTTTTAAACAGGATCAAACAGAAAAACCAAGAAATTCCAGTTTCATGGACGCAAGAGGAAGTAGCGACATCTTTTACGGATCTTGCCAAAGCGATTCAGGGATTAACTTGTCGGGCAGTCGTGGTAAAGGAAATCAAAGATCTCCGCCTGCAGACGATCTACATCGTGGCTATCCTTGTAGCGTATCCTTTGTGGCTGGGATATTTGTGCTGAAAATTTACGATGTACTGGAGCTGGAGGATCTGGAGCTGGAACGTCCGGTGATGAAGCCACTTCTTTTGATTCTGGTCTCCCAGCCCAGCTTTATGTCCACTCAAAACATAAAGGCCTCCGTCACTCAAGCCTCGATTTTCAATATAAACGTGAACGTGGCTACACCTTTGACAGGGGAAAACAACACGGACTTGGATCAATTTAATGAACCCATCTTCGATACATTGCCTGGCCAACTGAGCAGCTCTGGGATTCCTCCTCCCCTGCTGACTATGAGAACGCAGTACGATCGGCTCAATCAGAAGGAAGTGGATGTGGAGCTGCGGAAGCCCATCCTACTGCGCTTGTGTGAGACGAGAGTTAAGCAACTGGCCAGTGATGTGATCCGCATCAACACAGTTCTTCACGAGACACCCTGCTTTGCCGTACGCAGCCAGCGTCCCGTGGAGGAAGGTTCCCAGCTAAGCCAGATGAAAACGATTTGCTACAATGCAGACAGAATGCATATATCGAGTGATCGCATCTCCATTAAGTTCTACGACGAGGAACGCTCGTACAAGTGTAGCTTGGTGTGTCTGGACTTTAGCACTCGCATCAAGTTCAGTGCCCGACCCCAAAAGGCCGTCATAAGATCCACCTTGGGTTCCATCTACGTACAGTCCGGTGGTAAGATGTTGCTGCATCCGTTGCTAATGCGTTTGTCGGTGGATCTGGTCAGTGAGCCATGGTGCGATGAACTACTCATCAATAGCACCTTTAAGCTCAACTTCCTACACATCGATGCCGGCGTTCTGAGCATTCTGCAACTGCAAAAGGCACAGGATGGTATCAATCGGATCCGGGAGTATGCTAATCAGGAGTGGCAGGAATTTCTCCATCGTCGCCCTGTGTTGGGCACGCCGGAGGAGATCTCCCCCTGTGATCTAATTAAGTGCACGCCGTCCCTCGAGTCCGTTGAGCGTCTAAAACGGCCTTTAAAATCCAATGCTGAATTCTACCAGGATGATCTCAGGTAAGGGATATAAAGTACCTTTGATTCCTTAATTGTTATCTTTGCTTTTCCCATTTCAGAGCTGGTGCCTTTCAGTTTGTGTATCTAAACTCGGAGTCTGTGCTGCCTATGCCCTACCAAGTGCAGATCATCAAGAAGAACTATGGAATAATATGTTGGCGCTACCCGCAACCCCGCCAGATGACCAGCATCCACATATATCCAGTACCCATGCCAGTTAGTAATTGATTTAAATCGGATTTAACGTTCTATTAATATTACATTTTCCGAATTAAAGGTCAGCCATCCCATACACATCAGGTGCCGCATGGAGTACTTTAGTGAGACACACGAAACCTTCCTGCACTATTGCGATTTTATGCTCTCAGAGACCGCCACCAAGCAGCTGTCGCCACCGGATCGTCCCATCTGTGCTACCATTTGGAGGGTGATTATATTGCAGTCCTTAATCGCTGTGGACGGAACCTGCTTTGAGGGCGACACGGATGAAGATCTATCGGTAGGCCTTTCTGGAAAATTCTTTGGGCTTAAATCAATCTTTCTAATAACGACTACTTTAAGATCGAGTACATTCACTCGGACTTCAAGGCAGATGAAAATAATGACTTCATATTGCATCCCAAAGTTCTGGTGGGTTGCATGCGCATCGATACCGTCTTTAGAGCCGAGAAAGTACCCAAACTGCAGGTGTTGCTTTGCTGTCAGGACATTCAACTGAACTTCCTGAATCAGCCAGAGGCCGGCGGAGATCTTCCACCAGTGCTGAAGGAGTACAGCATCAAGCAGGCCAAGGAGATTAGTCAAACCTTTCTCACGGTGCACGTGGAAGACCTGCAGATGCACTCCACGATATATGCCAGGAACGATTTCAGTTTGCAGACCGAACTACGCAGTCGGGTTAAGTGCTTGGATTATGGTTTCCTCAATATGCTGGATATCGTGGAGCCAATGAAATTCACAAGCTACGCAAGAGTAACCAACTCTCCCCATTCCTCGGTGGAGGCTAATTTCGTGGTCGACAAGCTTCGATTCAACTGCGGTCCCTATGTAATCCATACGTTGCTGAGTTCCAAACACCATTGGCAGGAGGTGTTCCAGAAACGGGAGCCCCGGCACGCCTTCATGCCCAAATGCTTGGTGGTCAACCGAATGCAGGCACCCATTTCCTTTGGCCAAACCGGCACAGTGGAGCGGATCGTTGCGGCACCCAGTGAAGTGCAGTTCTATCACTTCAGAAGCTGTTACTTCCGGCAAGAGCTAACATTCTTTATCATGAATCCCAATTCGAAGCAAGCGGCGGAATCGAGTGATTCCGTTCATATACCTCTGAAGTTCGAGGAGGAGCACAAGGTGCAGCACTTGCGCGTGGGAGATTGCTGCATTTCCCTCAAGATGGGCAAACTTTCGGCCACTCAGATATATATTCTGGTCAAAGGCCAAATCGAGTTGATTAGCATGGTGCCCTACAGTCTGATCACAGAGTTTCGGCTGGAGGGGGCCAGTTACGATGAGAATGGCCCTCCGGAACACCTGCTGTCGCCCCAGGAGAGATCCTCCTCGTTCTACCAGCAAGTAACGCGAAATGCAGATATTAATATGCGGTAAGTGGTTGGCTTAACAGAGTAATCAATAGAATGTAATTACCATTTCCTCCTCGTCCTCGTCAGGCTGAAGTTGAGCTCTGGTCGCGGCAAGGGACGCACTGGGGACATCCCATTGAAGGCCAACAACAACCTGCCCTGGCTGGTGAAGGTGCCCACCCAATCTGCCCAGCAATTCATCAGCTTGTGGGTTCGGATCTTGCGCGAAGACATCGTCATCAAAAACCCCGCCGAGGACTTTCAGCCACAGAAAATTCTGATCTGTATCTGGCCCATCTTCGAAATTTGCAATATGCTCAGCTGCGATGTCCAGGCGACTGAGAATACCAGCGAGGAGAGCTCCGCCATCGAAGCGAAGGGCGGAAGATGGGCTCTAAATACAGCCACCACTCACGCCACAGAGCATACAGTGGCCTTTAAGTTCTCGTAAGTTCTTAAATATTTTTTTGTTGAATGATCGTTCTTAATTTCTGTTTAAATTGTAGGGGTCCATTACGGGATACCTCTGAGAGTGAGTACACGCTTAAGTTAAGCACGATGGACTGGCACAAGTTTTTCCATTACGATTCCAACGTATGGACTATTGAGAATGCGCTGCACAAACTGGGCAAGTCATGGAAAGTGAAGTGGCCGCTAAACGATCCTGAAGAACTGCGCGTCCAACGTGAACTGACACTCACATCCCAAAATCCGTTTGATGTCAAATACCAGACAAGGGCGACCAGAGAGTTTTCGTGTACTTTGGGCTTGGAAGTTACTGCCTGGGCCATGTTCATCAACGCCTCAGGCATGGATGTGAGCCTGTGCACGATCAAGGAGCCGGCACGCATTCACCTCAAAGCCAATAGCTTACAAATGCTGCCAAAGCTAACGGGTGGCTTCACCATTCAAGTTCCCTTTAACTCCGAATGGATTGCCTCAACGCCTATTTGCTTGGATGAGCAGTCAGCGCAGAAAACGGATAATAATGCCCGACGCACCATGTCGCTTCGTTGTAACTCCTTTGTGGACATAGTAATTGTCGAGAAGGAGCAAGTGCTGCGATTAATGCTGGAATACAAAAAGGAATCGGACTGCCGACGTGTTTTTAAACTGCGTTCGAAATTTGTTTTAACCAATTTTACGGATGTGGCTCTAAATGCTTTACCCTTGGCTATGGATCACAAGGAGACCTCCACGCGCGAAGAAGTGGTTGCATATGCCATTGCCAAGCAACCTCGCAGTCTAACGTCTGCGGATGGCACCAAAAACTGGTAAGAAAAATGTTATCATTCTATGAACCTTTTCTCTATTAATTATCAAAATCTTATGCAGCATTGGAACGACTCTGGATGTTTTCTACGATCTCAGGGCCAAGCACAACTGTGATACCGCATTCGTCTACTTCGTATGCTTTAGTGTTGGTGGCAATCGGGACATTTCCATACCTATTCCGTTGGCCATACCCTTCACTAGGCGCTGCTTCAGCTTGCAGGCCGGACGCGAATCCATTCCTCTGATGATCACATTGGTTGAGAAGGACAACGTGCTCTACTTGAACGTATTCCGGGACACAGCGCCGGCTATCATCATCAGCAACAATACAAATATAAAGTTCATTGTGGCCCAAACCAGTGCTTCGGAGAACAGTAATGTGAGCTGCACGAATTCGGAGTTTGTGGGAAGGCACTTTGAGTGGAACCAGCTGGTGTTGCCCCACAGTAAATGCTATTATACCCCGCCGCAGATGTATGCAAACTTTCCGGACGTGGAGTTCACCATGTGCAATCTATCCTTGGCGGCATATACGGGTAGGAAGTTGTTTAAATTATGTAAATTATTATTATAATCGTTATGCTTTTCAGGCAAGCAATGTGCCAAAAATAAGATTGGGTGGTCGAAGCCGGTTAGGACTGACAAGACGTGGCAGAAGTTTCTCCACATACCCAACCACGGCGATGTGAAAGTGGTGGTCTGTGATAAGCATCGTGTTATTCGCGTGAACATCTACTATATAGCCCAGCAGCTGGAGTTCTCGGTGAAGGACTTGCGATCGCGGTTAACAAAGCCAGAGAGCAATTTGCTGCTAGACGAGGAGCAAGAGCTGTTAGAGTCAAAGGAGAAGTCTCCTGAGGAGGTGGATCCCCTGCCGGATATGGTGGCCTGTGGCCACTTTAGCGAGGAGTGCGAAACGAAGGTGCAAACCAGGATTAAAATCTTCATCAAGAGCTTTGTGTTCAGCCTGCAGACGGACAGTCGCGAAAATGACTATTTAAAGACGGAAGTTTGCAATATATACGCCGACGACTTAATGGCGATATACGACGACGACGACGACAAGGACGATCAGCGGGAGCTGCGCTTGCAATTGCCCAATCTTCAGGTCGATAACCAACTGTACTCCAGCGGAAAGTACGATTTCCCGGTACTGCTTTGCGCGGAGAAACTGTATAGGCGCAACTGCGCTCTGCCGCAGGTCTATGACTTGGACGTCGTCTACAAGCTGCAGGCTCAACGTGCTCCCGTCTCCCTGTTCACCTTCGTGTTCTACCAAGATGAGATGCAGCTGCAGAGCGTGCGCTGCCAGATTCCCCCGTTCCGCGTCTATATCGAAGACGCCTACCTCAACCAACTGCTGGAGGCACTGGTAGAGTGTGAGCCGTCCAATTGTGTGTATAGTCCATCGGGGGAACAGGATAGGATCCTTCTGTCTGCCGGCCAAACCCTACTTCCCGACCACGTCGTGGCCCAATCTATGTACATATCGGAGCCCCTGCGCCTCAATACTTTCACAGTGGAGCCACTGAGTCTGCTGCTTTCCGTCCATACTTCGTCGAGGCTCTACATAGCATTAGATCATTCTCCACTCTCCTTTTCCCGCTATGAGCGGCAGCAAATCCTCACAGTTCCTTTACGATTCGGCCAATCCTTGGGCCTGCACTACCTCAGCGGAGCCATCTTCGGTGCCGGCTGGGTTGTCGGCTCCCTGGAGATCTTGGGCAGTCCCAGTGGACTGGCTCGCTCGTTTAGCACCGGTCTCCGCGACTTTGTATCAATGCCCGTACAGGGTCTCTTCCGCGGTCCATGGGGCTTCCTGGTGGGCGTGACCCAAGGATCCGCCTCTCTGCTGCGCAACGTGACGGCTGGAACAGTGAACTCCGTGACCAAACTGGCCGGCTCAGTGGCCCGGAATCTTGACAGGTTGACTCTGGACGCAGAGCACATCGAGCTGACTGAGGCCAGGCGTCGGGCAAGGCCTCAGGGATTCGCCGATGGATTGACTCAGGGCCTGACTGGATTGGGCATCAGTCTGCTGGGCGCCGTCGGTGGATTGGCCCATCACACATTGGAGGCACGCTCTTCCGTTGGGGTAATCGCCGGCATCACCAAGGGCATCGTGGGAGCGTTCACGAAACCCATCAGTGGAGCTGCTGAGATGCTTGCTCTCACGGGCCAAGGTGTCCTCCATACGGTGGGCTTTAATACGATGCCCCAACAGGTAGAGCCCAGTATTACGAGGAACGTGGCCCTGCACGGCAGTTCCTCCCGCATTTGGAGCTATCTACCCGAGGAGCTGAGCCACGACCAGATGCTGTTCTTCTGTGAAATCACCCTGCTGGTCAGCACACAGCTGCGTCCGGCTCTTGTGTTCCTTACCTCATCCGTGCTGGCCATAATGCAGCCCGACAGCGAAGACCTGGCCTTCGCCTCCCCCGTTTCCAAGGTTGATGTGGTGGCGGACCGAGAGGACCCATCCAAGCTCTACCTCAGCCTGAAATCCGAGAGGAAGGATGATCTGGAGGGGGTGAGCTACTTATTATATTATTGTGATTTAGGGAGATTCATTTATTCTGTATTTCAGCAACTGAACTATACCAACGAGCGCATCATGAAGTTCCTGAATGCCTCACGACTTCAAAGCATTGCCAACGATTCGCTGACCGACTTGCTCCAGCTCCACGAACAGGATGTCGACGACCGAATCCAGCGCCAATCGCAATGTATCTTCTACATTAAACCCAATATAGGCGAGCATCTGATCCACTATCTGAAGGTAATAAGTCGGATAAAGGATTGATGCAACCCATTCGTGTCTGGATTAGTCTAAGTATTCCTAGGATCATGTGTGTAATTTATGCCAAAAAAGACATTTTTGTTACATTTTTACAATAAAATTATAAAATAGTAATTTAAGGTGTGGACAAATGCTGAAATAAACAATACCAATATCAGGGTGTACCTGCTGTCGCCAAGCAAAGATGGAGGCGGACTCCAATTCCGGAAAAACAATTTCAATAAAATTGGTTTTTCGCCTAAATCACCCCGAGCCAAAACAATGAAACTTAAAACTTGCAGCTCGAACGTGAATGCAGCTTAATCATGGCCAGATATAGATAGCTAACGCAAAGCCATCGGAGATTGGAAGAAACTTGTAAAAATTAACCTGTCGTCCGCAAAAACCGCCGAACGGAAGTGCTTGCCATTTTTTCGAGTTACATATAATTTGCTTGGCTTTCCAGCTGCACAGCGGAAAACCTTTCAGAATTATTGGCAATTTATTAAATGTGTTGTGTAAAGAATTAAATTATTTATGACTATAAATAAGAAGTGGTTTCCATTAATACTAATATATATTTGAATAATTTCCCTAAAATATTATTATTTCTTGTAACTGTTATGGAAACATTGTAAATTGCCCTTTGGATTATGAGAATTTTTTTCTGCGTGCTCTTTGCTAGCTCTCCGGAATGGTTGCCTGGTTTTGGCCTTGTATGTGTGCGGCGTTGCACGACCCAAAGATTCAATTATGGGCGGTTGGTGGTTGGTGGTCGGCTTCTCGGCATCCGCAGCTTTGGCCCGACCAAGTCGCTTATTGAGCCCCCGGTCGGCCTTCTTTATGTGTTTGACATGTCTCAGGAGAGGGTGTGTGGGGGACAGACTTGCACACGGATTCCGTATTCCGTATTCCGTATTCCGGATCCCGTGGATCCGTGGGCAAAATGTGTGTGCGTCTATTGTTTTATGTTTAAAAAGGTGGGCATTTAACGACTCTACTGTGCCTCGCCCTAAAGTTGGCCCATTGTGTCCGCTTCCACCTTTTGTCCCCGGTCGCATATTTATGCAGCAGACACACACATTAGCCTGTGATTTGCGCTCATAAGTAGGCTACGACGACTCCTTCCTGCCCGCCATTAAGCTGGAGCCGAGGATCTTCATTAATGAGCCTCAGACCTGACCAATATAACCCATCTGGACTTGATTGAGGCCCAGCTAACGACCAGCATTTAAAAGGCTTTTCATTCCGCACTCAAGTAAGCCACACACATGTGTGCAAAGTGGCCACAAGGCCATCGGCCAATGCATTATGGCGGCGTCTCCATTTTGTTTTGTGCTTTATGCCTGGCCTTGGAGGCAGAGGCGGATTCGGAGGCAGCGACAGTTGGCAGCCGGAGAAGGGGTACTTGTTTAGTATGTGCCATTAAGACAGGCCAATAGTTGGTCAGTTTAGCAAGTCATTTCGGGTCTAACTATGAACTAATCCTGAAGATCTTATGCCCTTTGTTTAAGGCCCTGTTTAATACCGTCTAAATGGGGGTTAATTTTTGCCTATAATAAAAGTAGGAGACTTATTGCTGTTTAATAGGAATTAGTAACCTTAAATCTATATTAAATAAATCTAGTTGGAAGCACTCAGCAGAAGCAAAGCAATATAAAGCTTCAGAGATCAAAACACAACTAAATAAAGTTAAAATAAAACCCCTGTTACTCATTTTTCAGTTCTTCTCTCGAAAAGCTATTACTCCTGCCCCTTCCCCATGCCGATGCTTTAAAACCTGCGGAAGCCCCATATTTAGACTTCCTGTTGCCATCACAAGGGCTTACACTTGAATCCTGCCGAGTGAGTGCGCATATGGAAATGGGAAGGGAAAGTATATATCTGGTCAAAGTAGAAATCCGTGTGACTCTCTCGCTAATGTATGGTAAATTCAGAGAAAACAATCCTCAGGTGATTCAGGAAACATACTTCTGCGCGAGTTTTTGGCGAGTACAGCGAGAATCATGAGGAATGCATGCGACCCACGTGTACTCTGTATTTAGGAAAAGTTTAATATGTAAATATAAACCTAATAGTCTCGGAAAGATTTTCAAGGGTGTAACCATTCCCTGGTCCAATAAATCATGCCGGTTGTGGATGTGGAGTACCCTTCATCTGTACCTGCGGCAGGTGCTTGTGGGAACAAATAGGCGGGGAGTTAAGTGTGTCGAGGGGTGTGTTGAAATACGAGGTGCGTTCACGCTCCGCTGGCTTGGGGGAGTGGGGAGTGCTCAGCAGCGGGCACATAAAATGAAAATGAAATGAAATACACAAAAAAATCTAATGCAATTTTCCCTAAAATGGTTACTGATAAAAAATTGATACGCCTGCGAGAGCATAGACGGCTTGTGGGCATATACGAAGCCGTTAACACACACACATATGCACTTGGAAACGCTTTCCTTATTCAGACTGAAAGATGGCGCCCTAGGCCTTTGGATTATTCATATTTAAATACGACTTACACCCTCCTAGAGAGCGACTGCCTCGCTGCCGCGCTTCCTGGCACTTCGCACTTCGCACTTCAAATATAATATAGATGGAATAGCTGAGCAAACAGAGTCGGTCGAGGCGGCGGCTGTTGACAGTCTTACTCGAGCAGCCGGAAACCGAATACAACTAGAACAACGTTTTGATGGAGCAAGACGCTTTATTCGCAATAGGTTTATATATTCAGACATTTATATTTACACGCACATATACACATTCATAGTCATTTGTTTGGGTTTTATTACAGCTTAAGCAAGCAGCCGTAAGCAGCGTTGAGAATATAATTAAAAACTGCGCCTAGGAACCAATCGAATATGTACAGTTGCCCGTTTGGATCAGTGGCTGAGTTATTCCGTAATTCCGAAATTCCGATATTCCGTAAGCTAAACATTAAGTGGACATGTGCTCGGTGAACGTACTCTTTGGTGTCTGAAACTGGATTATATAGGTCTTCCGCGCACAACAACCTCTCTACCCTATGAAGTGGGTGTTTGAGTTTCTTTGAGGTGGAAATTCGAGTTGTCCGGGTCTGTGATATGTTAAGGGGACTGAAGTCGGTAAAGTTGCTATCCTAACTTAGTTTTTGTTCCTTGGGGAACGAATTGAAGCCTAGACTAGGGCGTTTCTGGGGGGTTTGGGGTCGAACGACAAGGTAGAAGTTTAAATTCGAGACCTTAAGTTAGCTTAGAGCCAGGTTTTGTCATCGCTGGAGTCCCGATCCCGATCGGAACCCGATCCGGTGTTCCCTCGCCTGTAGTTGTTGTTGTAGGGCGACGAGCAGACAATCTGGGTTTGCAGCTCCACGCTCTCCGGCGGATCCACCTGGATGACCGGCTGTCAGGAGAGCAGCTGAGTGGTGTTGCTGTTGGAGTTGCTGCCGGAGTTGGTAGCGGTGCCCGGCCCCGACCAGCGCTGCTGGAGCTCCTGCTGGTAGGACAGCCGCTTCCTGTCCGACTGCTGGCTACTCCTCAGCGTGGCATTGCGGAGAGTTCCTGGACAATAGGTAAATAATTAGGAAATAAAGAAAGAGATAATTAAGTTGCCATGTTGCAGCCCCATTACACCCGCTTAAGGAGCTGCAAACTCACCGGTGTGCGAAATTCGATGCGACTTCGGTGAGCTGGGGCAGGTGTAAAGTATCGATTTCTGGGTATCTATCAATGCGCAACTCATTAGTCCTTATTATTCCCTTCCCCTGGATGGACTTACCATTGCGCTTGATGCGGTTGTGATCCGGCGAGCCGGAGCAGGAGTACCGGGAGGTCAGGTTGTCCCGCCGGCTGAAGGGCTCCGTGCCCACACGCACAAACAGACACCACCGAAAGACCATTTTGAAGCCGTAGCGAAACCTGAAAGGATTCAAAGTCTTAATTAGTAAGTAAACAACATAACTTAAGCATAACTTAATCGATAATAGTTGGCTTCTGTTTAGCAACAGGTATTCCCTGGCCAATATAGATCCTAAGCTCTCTTGTAACTCAACTAATAGAACCCATTCCAGTGCCAGCTGCTCCTCCAACCTAGCCCCAGACCTCGCCAGGCTTATTCAAAGGAGGATTTATGGATGGCCATCCTTGGAATACATCAACTTGCTCTATTTACGCAACTATTATTGCTCCCTTTACACGGCATAGGAGTGTTCGGCAGTGCTCCTCCACTGGCCATCGCGGCAACTTAATATCTCCATGTAGCCCGGGGCATCAATAAACCCTTCATCGTGGTCGTTGTCGTCATCATTTGCATATGGGGCGCCATCAATTGACAGGAGCTCCTGGGCACACGTGCAGCGTGAATGGTTTTTTGTTTTTTCCACGACGAGGAGAACCCATTATCCCGCGGCTCCGTTCCGGGCCAGCGTTCCACCGTCAGCCCGATATCCGGTGACTGAGCGGAATTAATTGCAATCCGTAACGTTTTTCCAGACACGGACGCGCGAACACCAACTGACAATTTGTTCGCGTCCGTATGTAACATATACAGTATGCTATAGATACTGTAGATATATATGTGCGTGCAGCGCCTTTGTTTAAGCCCGGATATGGGAAGTCGGGCGGTATAGGGAACAACTTGACCAAAACAGCCTTAATTTCAAGGCGGAAAGCCTTTTATGTTCGATTTTATTTGGTTAATTAATATGCATACCGACTGTTTTTGAGTCGGCATTTTAATACCCAATTTTTTTGACAAGTCAGAGTAAAAAATAACCATAACTAAGCCAAAACAGCCTTAATTTCAATTCGGAAAGCTTTTCTATGTTCGTTTTTAGTTGGTTAATTAATCTGCATATTTAGTTTGGAAATTGAAGAAAATAAATTTTTTGTCAATTTTTGACAATTTTAATGATGTAACCCCTTATCATTTTTTGAAAAATTGGCCAAAATTTTATTTCCTATTTTTTAATATATTTTATTGCCAAATAATCGGAATTTTAACGGCGAATCGGAAAATGCACGCCATTTGGCTATAAATTAATTTTTGGCCATAAAATGCTCTCCAGAAGATATCATATATGCGCATTTTTGAGTCGACAATTTAATACCCTAATTTTTGGACAAGTCAGAGTAAAAAATAACCATAACTAAGCCAAAATAGCCTTAATTTCAAATCGGAAAGCTTTTCTATGTTAGTTTTTAGTTGGTTAGTTAATCTGCATATTTAGTTTGGAAATTCAAGAAAATAAATTTTTTGTCGATTTTTGACAATTTTAATGATGTTACCCCTTATCATTTTTTGAAAAATTGGCAAAAATTTTATTTCCCATTTTTTTAAATATTTTAATGCCAAGTAATCGGAATTTTAACGGCGAATTGGAAAATGTACGCCATTTGGCTATCAATTAATTTTTGGCCATAATATGCTCTCCGGAAGACCTCATATATTCGCATTTTTGAGTCTGCATTTTAATTTATGTACAAATGATGCTTTCAAGAAGCATAATTATTTTTTTTCTACCCTGGCAGTTTGTATAATAATTTCTGAAATGGCCGCTGTACTCTTCGGCCAACCGGAAACATCAGTTACCGGAAACCCCATTCAGTTGTTCTGTAATATTTTGTAGCATACTTCTAGTCCGCACAATAATGCTGCATACGCAATAAATGCAGCCTACTTTTAACGTCTTAAGATTTCAAAAACTGCCGACTGCTGCCTAGTATCCTCTGTTCTCCTGGTATCTGAAACCCAATAAACGGCATTTGGCTGTCATTCCATTTTTGGCCAAAGTATGCTCTCCAGAAGACCTTAAGTATGCGAATACTTGGGTCCTTAAATCGTAACTTGGAAAACCTTCCTCTGTTAGATTTTATTTGGTTAACGGATTCGGACGCGCGAACACCAACTGACAATTTGTTCGCGTTCGCAACATATACAGTATGCTATAGATACTATAAATATAAATAGATAAAAATACATATATATGTGCGTGCAGCGCCTTTGTTTTAGCCCGGATATGTGATGTCGGGCGGTACAGTGAAGGGCGGGTTAATAGTTAAGAGAGCTGCCGCTTTCGTGACCAATTTCTAGTTATTTTGCAAACATAGTTTTGGTTTTTTTAGGTTCCTCCACATTGGAAGTTAGTTTCCATAAAATACTTTGTGGGGGCTTTTCCTAGAAATGATTTTGCATAATTTGCGAACCAGTTTGAGACACGTATTATTTTTAAAATAAGTTCTTTGTAATATTCTGGCTATATTCAACATTTACTTTGGCTGACCTCAGCTGTAGCGCGTTTTGTGAGAATCATGTTGACGTTTATATTAACAAACTATATCCCAACTACAACCGCTAACCACAAAAATGTTGTGCCTGTCACCGCCTTCATAATAATGACAGGGACATCGGTTTCCGGGGAGGAGTCCCGCGACTAATCTGTCGAAGGGTTTCCTGCTGAGATGCCCCAAAAGCCACTGCACTTAGTGGCCTAATGTGGCCGAAAGCCACCGCAAATTACATGATTACTCACCGCGAATTCATCCAGCAGTATATAAGGGGGTTGTACATGGAGTTGCTCATGGCCAGCCAGTAGATGGCCAAGTACAGCTCCTGGATGAAGGGCGCCTCGGTGATGGCCGGGTGGCACGATGTCACAATAAAGTAGCTGTGGAAGGGCAGCCAGCATATGGCGAATATCAGGACAACGACAATCATCATCTTCACCACCTGCGGAAAACGTAAATATAAAATATATTACAAGGGTAATTACATGATTTTAATTTAAGAAGGAAACAGGAACGAAAAGACAAATACTTTACTAGTAGTATTTACATTCTTGAACATATGATTTAATGACACCAAAATAACTTTGTACTTGAAATAAATAATGCTTAATACCTCATAAATCGATTAGAGAAGGCCCAAAATATATTTAGCGATTATGTTATTATTTATTTCTCTTTTTTATGGCTTTGTAACTTTTCAAACAGCAGCATAACTCTAGAAACATAAGGTAAAGTCCGTAAAAGTTGTAACAGACTGCCAGGCAAAAGTTGAACAAAAGTTTATGTGAAATTCAGACAGGTTTGAACAAAAAGGAGAGCAATTTCGAATAATTCAAGGCAAATCGATTAATATAAAATGAAAACATTAGGGAAAATAGTTTTTAAACACGAACTATCTGCACTTTTTAACCTCTCAAACAGCGCTCGTCACGCCCCGAGAGCTGACAATCTCGAATGGAGCAGCCAGCTCTAATTACAGTCCTGGGAACTGGGGACTTCACACTTACCCGTCGCTTGCTCCGGACATTCTCCACCTGCCGCGGAGTGCACTCGCCGATGGTCTTGGAGCCCCAGAGCTCGATGCCCACACGCGAGTAGGTGACCGTCATGGAGACGATGGGCAGGAAGTAGGTGAGTATCATGATGAGGATATTGTAGCTGCGAACAGGGAACAGAACAAAAGGGGCACAAATCACAGATAGATAGTCGATCAGACATCGTGTTTACAAGCCTTTAGTTAGTCGGGCAATGCTTTTAAAATCCCTATCGCCCCATCGTACATTGTTGCCGGCTTACGGCCTTTGTTTTATTTTTTATTGAGCAAGTAGCAATTTGGAATGAATCTAAAATTAATGGCCTTGCATGTGGGACACACAGCATAACGCCAGGACACCCAGGACACCCAGGACACCCACTGCCACCAAATTGCCATACAAAATGGCTGTAAAAAGCAACACGTTTTATATGTTTCTCTTCCTGATTTGCCGCCGGCAACCAGACCCATTCAGCTTCCGGGGCTCTGTGTTCGGTGTTCAGCATTCAGCATTGGGTATTCTTTTTTTTTTTCTTATTTATGGGAGCGTCTTGGTTAGTTGTGTCTCCGAATGTCCGCTTTTACGACCCCATCCCCAGATTATCCCCGCAGCCCACACGGGCTCCCCGGAATCCGATTGTCTCCTGAGCATGTGCAACCTCTGACTTGAATGACGTTCTGATTTTTTGATTTACCAACTCCCAGTCTCTGGAAATTCATTGCACTGCAGATTTCTCTGCACTCAAAGAAAATGTATATGTCTACTATAGCCATTCCACAGTTAAGTGTCTCTGAAGTGCTGAGGTCAGAACTATGCAAGAGTTATTCTTTTACAAAAAATATCTTAGTCTTTGCAGCTAGTTTCAGTCAGGAATTCTAGAGCAAATGAAGCCTGTAGAAGCTATTTTTAACAAAACAAAGGTCCCCCTCAAACTAAGCCAACTAATGCCCTGTATACAACTTTTATTCCAGTGTAGTGCTCTCTTCTGAATCTTTCCTTTGTCCCAACTCCTGTGGCATTGTGATTGATGTGGATATTGAGAGCTACTACAGCCATGAATTCGACTGCAGAAGTGTGCTTTTGGATACTCACATGGACTCCAGAGTCGAATGGTTCGTTTGGCCATCCGGCCACTCCGGATAGCAGACGGTGCGCGGACTGTGGCCCTTCACGGGCACCTCCTCCGTCCGGTAGAAGATCATCATGGGGCAGGAGATGAGCGTGGAGGCCAGCCAGATGGCCGCGGCAATGGCCAAATTGCATCGCTTGCTCATCCGTGGCTGCAGCGGCCGTACGATGGCCACGTATCTGGAAAAGAGAATGGGCAATGGGCAATGGCTAATGGGCAATGGGCAATGGGAGAGGTGCCATTTAACGCAGGACGAGGAGTCCTCTTTCGGCGCCATAAGCTGATTATCGAAATGCACGAGGTCAACCGAAAAAAAGCTCCAGGGAATCAAATTAAAGGTGGGACCCGGGAAAGCCCAAAATTAATTTAATCTCCTCGTATCCGGGATGCCTCGGGGGCAGGCAGGACCTTTGGATGCCGCCAGGCAATAAAGGCTCGAGCCATTAAGTGCGGGAGTTTATTAAGGCTGGAAATAGCTGCGGCCGGAATACGATTCCATTTGATTTTTATTATTTTGAACACTATTTATGACGTTTTCTAGGAGATCTGTACTTTAAAAAATAAAGTTAAAGGCAAAATATTCAATGAATGAACTCTCAGATGCAGATTTAATCAAATGATCGATTTGTTCGATTTATGAGCTCCAGCCTTGCCCCATAAATAATTGGTTTTGAAATATGGGAAACATTTATGCATAGGCCAGTTGCTCTGTTCAATTGAGTAGATTACTTCTCTTCAATAAATTGTGTTGGGGCCTAAGTGGGTGGAACATTATTTATTTATGTATTTTTCGGGAACGTGTACTCCGATGGGTTCTTTTTTTGAGCTTTGTGACAGGCCATCCATGCTTGCGCGCACTGACCTATGGAAATCGTATTAAAACGAGTGGGTTATCCTGCGAGAGCTCCTTGACCGTGATTGATAAGGGGCATCTGCATATAGCCGCTCATAACCCTTGATCCTACTCAATCCCGCTTCCGCCCCACAGCTCACCTGTCGATGGAGATGGCCATCAGGGTGAAGACGGAGGCGCAGATGCTCAGCATGGCGATGAACTGGGAGAGCTTGCAGTAGAACTCGCCGAAGGGCCAGTCGTTGTCCAGCATGTAGTAATAGTTGAAGGTGACGTTCAGGCTGGACACCATGGCGTCCGCAATGGAGAGATTCACTAAGCGGGAATATATAGATAAAATAAAGCAGACTTAATACTTGTATATATTGTTAATGAAATGTTCTTTATATTCATGAATTTCCTTTGTATTAAATATAATAATATGTAAAAGCCGCTTTGACATCTCTAACAGAAGCCATATAATTGACCAGTGACCTGGGTTTTCTCAGTGTACTGAACTGGAAAAGTCAGTAGAAAGCACTCACTCTTATCTGTTCAGGGGCCAGAAGTAAGCAAATTATGCGTAAAAACAAACAACTAAAGAATTCTTCTAATTACACAGCCTTGGATGGTCGAAAACAGTCTGCTCAGTCAGCCACCTTGTATTTATGCGTTGCTACATTCATAATTACTGAGGAATAAAGTGCACTTCCCTGGCTCTGGCTCTCCCATCTGTCCCGCCTCCCCGCTGGGCAGCCACATCTGCGCTTCCTTTTTTGGCAGCCATATTTGCTCGCCTGACAATCAACAGGAAGCGGAGTAGCAGTAGCTAGGGCGACGGCAGCCATCATTCATTACTGGAAACACTTTTATTGTGTTTCATTTGCATGGGCCGATTTACATGCCAATGAATCAGCCGGCACAAAGGCCAGGCTGTGAAAATATATACGAAAACCGAAGCCAGGACGAAAAGAAAAGAAAAGAAAAGAAAAGAAAGTCCCCGCCTTTGTTTACTTTTCATTATCTGCGGGAGATAAGGCGGCGGAGGCGCCCGAGAATAGAATAAAAAGCAACACGAAGCCCCATCAGAGCACCTACAATAAAACAAATGTTCTCTGGCGAACATTAGCCCGTGTCCTCATGTTATTCCCGATTCCTGTGGCCCATGAGTCCTGCGACGCCTGCGACGCCTGCGACGCCTACCCTAGACAGGATTCGACACGGGCGACGTGTCGCATTCTAACAATCGTCTTGGCTGCTCCCGGGGCCGTTGACTATAGCGATTGCCATTTGCCCCAAGCCCTGGACCTGTCAGCCACGCAGCCAAATATCGATTCTGGCCCATTTTAATTAATAACAAAATGGTGGACTTTTTAAGCGTGTATTCCCGCTGGGAGAACACTCTTTCATTCTGTCTGGATTAACTGATCTCCTGCGGCTTCCTAGGAGCTTCTAAAATATTGCTACAAATTAACAGATAACTTCTAAATAATAAGATCTCTTAATTTAAAGAATTTTTTGGTACAACATGCAGAACCAGAACCCGCTGAAAGTCTTTAAAAAATGCACCTAAAGCAAGCTTAGCAATCAGATAATTTCCGTTTTAAATTAAATGCTCCATTGAACCGAAATAATCTATATTTCGATTCGGATTTTAAGAGCCTACCATTACACTCACTTTAATGAAGAAAGCCTCCTTTTTTTGAGGAAAGATTCCAGTGAATTTGTTGATCTTTAACGTAAAATAAAGAAACTTCTGCTGCGAATCATGCCAGCCGGGACGAACTCAAACAAAAGATGCAAATACGCATTGATAATGAACCCAAAGAAGATTATCATCCGGTGACTGGCTGCCCACCCCGAAGCCCGAGCCCAAAACCGATTTGGAACCCCAGCCCTGGCTCCATCAGAGCGGGCGGAGCTGCTCCAGATGGCTGTGATGTGAATTTGAAATTTTCGGGCCCAAAAATGATTAAAACGTCAGAACTTGTTACTAATAATGATTGCCAATGTGTATTTATAAATGCAAATTCGAAATGCCCCAGCAAAGCCTGTCAGCTCAACGGGCATTTAGTTTGCTTAATAATAATAATAATACTCATTACCAAGTCAGACAGTGGGCAGGAGAGAGGTGTCTTCTCCCATTGTTATTTGTTTAATGCCAAAGAGGTGGCTTAGAGGTAAGCCGCTGTCTCAGGATACTTTTGAAATAATTGTGCATGCATAATTCAGCTATTCCTACGAGCTCCCATCCCAGATTCCTATATCCTCGGGACTCTGTCAAGACTCGGCTGCCTCTGTGAAAGCCAAATGCCGGTAATGTCATTATGATTGGATAGTAAGTTGCAGCACAACTTTCCTCAAACTTTGACGAGCTCCGCTTGTGGCTCTAAGCAGGCATTTAATTTATTAAAAGTGTGCTTAGCCCAAATCAAATTGTGTGTGTTTGACTGCAAGTTAAATGCACTCGGAAACGTGACTCAAAGCAGATTCAATTAATAAAAGCCTCTCTCGTTGTGCCGGCAAACTTCATAACTTGATTTTGTGCCCAAGGCTAAGAAAATTAAAATTAATGCCATCCAGTCCTCGTTCGCCCTCAATTAGTTCAAATTTGCCATGCTGCAAGAGGGCGGGCTGCCACGTTATAGTCTCTCCGAGGTGCAACGGCAGAATGACTGACTTTAAGGGCCCCACGGTGCAGCAGCCACAAATAGGCAATCCGAGTCCAAAGGAGACTTAAATTCAGCCTTCGGGGAAGCAAGACCTCGGAGGGTCTGACTAGATACAAAAGAGAAGTACGTAACTGGGCAGAATGTCTCAATTAAAAATAGTTTCAGTCAGAATGATTAAAACTCTCAGCTGCAGGGCTTAAATTTCGTTTGAATAAAGGGTAGATGGATTTTCTTAAATGGGGATTGAGGTGAAGAGCCAAAGCCATAGCTCATCCAGCCCAAAAGGTAACTCGGTAACCGGGTAACCCGGGCAAACACGGCGTATGCTTGATTTTTCATCGCGTATACGCAGTGCTTGGCGTCTGCTTGATATTTCATCGCGTATACGCAGTGTTTGCACACGTGACATCTGGCTGAAACTCAGCCGCTCGCTCACTCACTCACTCACTCACTCACTCACCTATAAAGTAGTTGGTTACCGTCCGCATACGCTTGGTCGTCATCACAATCCAGACAACTATTAGGTTGCCGCCGGTGGCCACAATGACCATGCCACCGAAGAGTATGCTCCACAGCATCTTGCGCCACCACGGGATCACGAATGCAAAAGTGCCGGCCGCCGCATCCTTCGCCTCATCCGTCGCCACTCCGGCGGAGGGCAGGTCTGTGGATAGACTAGAGCAAGGAATAGGGATATGGGATGCGATGGGGAATTAGTGACATTGAGATTAAGTGTGTGTTATGTTTCACGGCACTGTACCACGGCTACGCCATAAACGAGTGCCAAGTGGGTGATGTGTCTATGTAAGCATGTGAACGGGGGAGTTCCCGCTAAATCTACATATAAGTGTACTGAGAGAAAATGTAATTTAGGGACTATCTACTTCTACCTAGTTTGTTTTCTTCTTACAACAATTACTTCTAGCAATTTAGATTTTTCCAGGACCTACTTTAATTCATTCCCTTTCCAATTAAAATATTATTTTCTGTGTCTGTATTTAAGTATTTTTAGCAAAGATTCTGGCCAGTGTATTTATATGAGCGACTTCAGGATGTAGTCGCTATTAAGCGTGTGTAATTGTGCGTGCGTTGACAAATCCGTGTTTTTCTGTAGCGCCGTCTGCCACATAAAACATCGGCCCGGGCTCCGGCTCCGGCTCTGGGCTGGGATTGGGGTTCGGGTTGAGCCGCGGGCGGATGGGGCTTGGGACTAGGGCCAGGACTCCACTCACTCATCGGCGGCTGTCGTCATCTTTTTAATATTTTGTGTGCTCGGCGTGTTTACTTAGGTTCGCATCTACAAGAGTGTTTAAATAGAGCAGAGTGGGGAACGACCCTAGTCGGTTGAGTCCTTATTGGACACACACAAGCCCCAGCGACAGGACATTTAATATGCACGCGGTGTGCTGGAGATGTCACTAAATTGGCTAGGTAGTCATTAATGGTCTGTTTATTCACTCTTCGGAGCAATTAAAAAGAGGCCCACATAAGTAATTCTCACTTTACACTCTGCGAACCCGCTCTCGCATGACGAACTGCCCGGGGGTTGACAAAGGACCCCTCTGGATTCGGGCTCCTAATGCAAAGAGGATTATTGATTTGTTTTCGTGGGTGGCTGCCACACAAATAGGCCTCGGCCTGGCCTCTAAGAAATGTGAAGAGGGACGGGGCAGGCAGGGGCGGGAGATACAAATTCATGCAGCCCCGGGCAAGGAAAATGTCATGGCAAACAATACAAAAAAAATGTTGCTACTATAATGCCGCTTCTCCTCCACAGTCCCCCAACCACGTCTCGGCCATTGATGTTGAGGTTTAAATAGTGCACAGTTGCAGGACAAAGGAGTACATCAGCTTGGGAAAATTCTTTGGGATTATAGGTAACTAATGCTTGTTTTTGCTATTTCTGAAAGCGTTGTTGATAAATGTGAGTGCCGAGTGGTAATTAGAGCCACGAGAAATCTCCTTTTCACGAAATAAATCAATTAAGCTTACTTCAGGCTTTGCAGAAAGAGCAAATCCTAATATGACTTAATCTTCTAGAAATGTTTAAGTGTTTATAGGCACTCTAACTCCTTTCTGGACATTTTTATATTTAATTAATATAACTTTTCCTTACTAAAGTGAATTAAATACTTGATTAAATATAGTTTTAGGTAATTTCTTTTAAGCACTAAAGTAAGAAATATAATAGAAGTCATGGGAACAGAGACAGTTTCCACAAATAGTCTTAATCTTCTTTGCTTTGAAACCAAAGCCCCATTGTTAAGGATATTTTTGTCTCAGAGCCTTGTGGCTAAACTAGAGTATATGTGCTTCGTCCTGCCGAATTCAGGCAGCTCCTTGTTGCCATTTTATTTGCACATAAATCGGACGTAGTGTCTGCGCAAACAAATAGGGAGCCTCAAAAAAGCACAGAAAAAAGGAATCTAAATGGGAAAAAATTCGACAGCAGCAGCCAATGGAACTGAGCCAGTCGTCACCGGGATTGAGTGTTGAGCCCAGCCCGAAGGATATGATATGCGCAAAAAGGAGAGTCAGTCGGCAAATGTATTTTCGATGCGACAGGCGCAGCCATATCATAATAATTATCCGACTTTGAGTGCCGCACAACTCCATATAGGCGGCGGCATTAAACTGGGGACATGTCTGGGAAATGTGCCCCTGCTTCTTGCAGCCGCTGCCAGGCAACCGAGTAAAATACGGAATACAGCTCTCTATAGACTATAGAATAGATAAACGGCAGCACTTTGGAGGCCCGCAGTTTTTCGTGAACAGTATTTATGTGGGTGCCCCGGCCTCAACTTTTCCGTACACTCAGAACATTGGGAAGATACTAGATTATGACTAAAAGTTCTGGGTTTTAGAAAAGCATTTCTTAAACCTGGAAAGGTTGCTAAACTACACAAAATTTTACTATTTTCAAAAGGATATTAATTGTTTAATTTCTATTTTCTACAATGCAATTCTGATCTTTACCCTGAGTGTAGCTTTACCCCTCTAGTCACTCTCTATTTGCTCTTCGTTATATATTTGAAACGGAAGTGAAGAACCAACACTGAGCGGGCTAAACGGAAATGCTCGACTGAATGACTGAATGGCGGAATGGCGGTATGGCGCAATGGCTCAGCGGAGGCGTCATTAGAGATGCATGCCAGTGGAGGCGGAGGCACAATCACGGCCGCAGCTGAAAGAATCCGCGGAGCAGGAGGAGCGGGAGCTGTAGGTCGGCATCATCATCAGGGCTCATCAAGAAGCCACGGAATCCAGAAGTTATGCCATCTCATTTCCATCGGCACAATGCAGTGGCGTTGCCAGGGGGTTATTTGGGGCTTAGCTTACTCATTAAAAAAGTAATGAAGCCCCCTTTAATACATTGAGTCTAAAGGTTTTGTTTTATATTTAAAAAAGGGCCTTAGACTTTAATAGTTATAGTTTTACTCTGGCCTTGCTTCATTAAAATCTTTAATCCCTTATCACTTCTTTAGGTTAAGATCTTTTCATTACTCTCAACTCTTTTAAGAAAGCCCTTTTAAATATAGTTTAAGAAATTATAAAAAGGTAAATTGAATCCAAGAGTAGGAATAATTAGATTTCCTATAAGTTTGTACTTCAAATACGCTATTTCCTTCAGCTCTTGCAAGTGATTACCCACCCAAGTACTGTACTTGGCTCTTATTCATTTCCTCAATCTGCCGGGACATTAAGCGCCATATAAATTATTAATGAAGCGAGTCTGAAGCCCCCACTAGCCGGGGTCCTGCCTACGCCGCTAGGACGCCCTACAAGGAGAGTGTGTGCGTGTGCTTCACCATTAATTGGGTTTTGTGTCATAATTAGGCATTAGGAAGGGATCCGGATCGGGGCTAACTTACGTGTGGCTGTGATTGAAGGAGCTGCCGGTGGAGCCTGGGAAGCCAGTGGACTGGGCAAAGTCCTGGCCGAAGTCGGGCAGCGGGGTGTGATTGGTCACTGCCAGGACACTGCTCACGGCGGAGTACAGGACGGCGGCGGCGGGGGTGCTCCAGTTGCTCCACGAGCCGGCGAGCTCGGAGTAATCGCCCGCCTCGAAGTCACTGCTGCGGTTCTCCATGCTCATCTGCTTGGCTCTTGGTCCTTCGCTCGGCTGGTCCTTTGGCTGGGGGCTCTCGGAGCTCGGAGTTAATGCTGCGTATCCCTTTTGGTTCTCCTATTTGCTTTCCATTTGCCAACTCCTCGACCTGAAAAGTGCAAAGGAAAATGGGTAACAAGACCCATCTAATTTCATTTCTGGCATGCCTTATTCGGTTAAGTCTTATTTTATTTTCGTTGTGCGATCTCGAATGCTCATTTTCAGTGAAAACTTTTCAGATTCCCTGCTCCTACGTGCTCATGGAGGTGGTATTCATGTCTATTTTGATTTCTTCTTGACTTTGTTTCTTTGCGGGACGTGACCTGCCCCGAATGGGAAAGGACAGCGCCCAAATCTCACGCTCCTCCGCAGAAGTTTCCCACTTTCCTGCGGCTTCCTCCGGTAGTTCCTCTGAGTAATCTGACTTAGGACTCTGTTCCCTTCAAAGCGAACAACAAAGTTCCCAAAGTGAGCTGCTCCTCATGAGGCCTCGTCCTCGAACTGGTAGCCATTAGTGACCCGGATGGATGCCTTGGAAACTTTTCGGGGCCGCTAAATGCCGGTGATTTGTCCAGTTCGAGAAATCGCTTCCGTGCCCGAGACAATAATTAAAAATACTCCAGGATCTGGGCATTAATTAATAGGGGCTTGGCGAGATACACCATGAATGCCCGTAATTGCTGCTAGGAAATAAGGTCATTCATTAAGGACCAATAAAAGTTCAATGGAACTTCTAATTCTGAAAGCCTTCTTTGAAATAAATTAATTACTCTGTTGTTTATATAGGAGATATATTTGTAAACCTTTTTAGAATATATTCTTTCTGAAATGGATTTGTGTCGAAAATCAGCTTCCAATAAAGATATAAATTTCACTTTTCAGACAAAGAAACATACTCGCAATTATTACTAAAGGTTTCTTTCCTTTTGATATAAAGTCAGTCCATCTCCTGATGGTTGTGTAATTATTTTGGCCAAAAATAGTACACATAATTGAAAAGAATGAGACCCAGTGGAGCCTTTTGTCTTTATGTCTCCCTTGAGCTAGATTCACCTGCGTTTTGAGTGCCGCCCGATGACGGAGGACAATTGTTTTAGAATGGCAGTAGACCTGCTCTGGCTCACTTTCGGCCAGGACAAGGCCCTTCAACTTGGCCAGGATCTGTCTCTGGCAGCTCGAGATAATGGCGACGGCCAGTCGCGTCGTCACTTGAAGTTTAACAAAACGATAATCCAAGTAGCCGCCTTATTTCCTCTTGGCCCATTTTTTATTACTTCGCTCGCTGGCTGACACACTTTGTTGCTACACGTTTCTTTGAGCAGTTATGGCCAAATGGAATTGAGTTTTTATTCAGGTAAAGTCAGTCCTAGGTCAGCATTCTGGCCAAAAGCCAGTTAATGTCATAAAAATACTGACTAAGAGTATGCTAGATAGCAGGGTGTTTAATTGGAGTCAAAGTTATAAGTTTTACATAGAAATATAAGGGGTTGTCATATAGTTTCAGTCTAAGTAAATGCACTCTAGAACTTAAGTTTTAATATTAAATTTAAAAGCTTTACTAGGCAGCAAATATTTATTGCAAATATATTTTGTATATTGTAAAGACCAAAGCTGTCAAGAAATTGTTTATATTTGAGTCACTTCAAGCGCCTTAAAAATAAATGTATAATTTAAGTGTTATGTAAATATTTAGCTTTTAATTAAGTTGTTCCAAGAAGAAGGCTTTATATTTCATTGGTTCTTTAACCCCCTATTAGCTAAAAAACATTTTTAATATTTTAATAAAAACCCCGTCTTATATAGTAAAAATACTGCCTTAAGACTCTGTGATTTCTTTCACTCTGCTCGAATTTATGTGTTGGAAAAACATAAAGTTTATCAGTCCAGTCAATAGTTGCAACCCAGAAACAAGGCTGCATCGCCGGACGACGGAGACCGCTCTCCGGAGGGGGGCAGCGCATCGAAAGCTATTAAACAAACAGCACAAATCAATTGCCGGCAGCTTGTCTGGCGGGGAATGATTACCGACGGAGAAAACAACGCATATGCCGCAAACAAATTAATAAGTTCCCGCACCCAATCCCATTCCCGCTCCCTGGTGCTCTCGGAACTGAAGTGCAGACAGTGACGAGACGGCGATGCACTCGTAATGAAAGGCAAACAATCTTCAAAAAGAATGTTGGCCATAATTGGCAGATCGTTTGTTTCCTAGTCCCTAAAAATAAACCCACTCGGGGGCAGATACAGGGTGTTGAATCAAATATATAGGGAAAAATATAGATTGCTTGTTTATTTTACAAATATATTAAAATAGTTTTAAGCTAACTGTGTTCGAATATGTACAGCTTTTAAGTTATATATTTGTATTATATTCAAAGTTAGCTGATACTGTACCAGTTAGTGATGGTAGAAAACAACTATAATACATCGATAAGCAGAAAATTGAAAAGTAATCGGGTGTTTATCCCAGCAATCGAATGGTTTTCCATAGAATCCAGACAGAATTTATCCAAAAACCCAGACAGCAGGCCACTCACACCCTGTATGCGGCGCTCCCAGTGACCTAAAGCTCACCCGACCGCCCTTTTGACTGATGTCCGTTCAAATTGCGTTTTCTGCAATAATCGCAAAAAATTAGATTCGCATTTTTGTGCCTGGGAATTTCAGTGAACTTGAAAAATGGCCAAACTGTCACGTTCCATGGCCAGCCACCGAAAAAGTGATGGAAAGTGCTGATACAGTGGCATTTCGTGAGGGTTGCGTATACGCCATGTTGTGCCCTCACACAGCCAAGCCGGCTGTAAACTTTAAATGAATTTGTCTTGCTGCTCAGCGGCGGCAGTTGTTTTCCTAGTTTTTCACGTTTCCCCCCCGAGTTTCCTAAGGCCCCCAGATAGTCACAGGGCATCAGTAGCCGAGGCGCGTTGAAAGCTTAGCAGTAGTTGAGTTAAAGTGCTCAAGACACCGGCGGGCTCTTTAAAATGTCAGTGTAAATACTTTGAAGGGGCCCTCTTCAAGCTCTCCGAACTCTGAACCGACTGACTAAAATGGGTAAAGGCAAACAAAGCCAAAGTGGCTTGAAGAAAGAATTAAGCAAAAATATATTCAAAAATAGTTTTGATAACTACTTAACTTTTCACTTCATTTTATATAAAAATTAAATGCTTTAAATAGGAAATTCTTTAGCTGTTCAGCTTTATACAAATTCTATAAGTTCTAATTCTATAAATATATATTTCTGAATTTCTAAACCTATTCTTTTAAATTAAAATGAAGTTACAACCGTCCTGCCTAGCGGCACATGTTAAATATTGATTATGTGTTAAATTGTGAGCTGGTCTAGAATAAAATTCTAGATTTAATTCCCCCTGGACCTGCGACTCGCCACGACTGCTACTTACAGCACGCTGTGGCATGCCACATATTTTACAGGAGCGTGGAAAGCACATGCAGCGTTCATTACGGCCGAGAATAAAAGGCTCCCCGGCTCCGTTCTGTTCTGCTCAGCTTTCCCCACTTTCACTTGCCTCTCCCCGGTCCCCGCTGCCTCGCAGCTTTCTCTTTTTTGTATTTGACAAGTCAAGTACTCAGGCAGGGAGAATAAAGACAAGTTTAGTTGGCGGGTTCTGTGTGTGCCAGCCAGCAACAGAGCGGCTCTATGTGGACAGCCCAGTTGCCACTGCACTGTAAAAATAATATTTCACACATTTTGTGAAACTTCTGGCTATGTTTAGTGTAGAAATTGATTTGATTGATAAAGTAAAAAAGAGATATTTTGGAAATTGCACTTTTTGGCTCATTTTTAAACATTATTGACCCTAAGTAATCAATTGTTTAAGAAGATATATCACATTTGTGATCTATTTGTAACCCTATATAATCAATTGATTATTATTTGAATAAGAAATGATAAAAAATATCACATATTTGTGATGTAATCAATAAGTTACTTGATTGAACAGTGACCCGGAAATATTATCTATCTGAAAATAAGTTTTGGTATTTTTCTTCCTCAGTGTACGTGTGTGTGGGCGCCTCTCATATGTATGTCAATATGAGTTGGGGCGCTGTCCTAGTGGCCTCCTCCCCAGCCGCCACGGTCTAGTTTCGGGCAGGCTGCTCAGAACTCTCGCTTCCTGGCCGGTTCATGTGTATGTCTAAAACAATTTATTAAAAAACAAAAATATGTAGGAGCAGAGCTAACCGAAACGTAATAAGCAGAATGCCGGGGCTGGGCAAGTGAACTTGAATTGTAATTACCAACGCCTTTTTGCTGGCTTAAACGAGCGTTTTTAATTTCCCCACAGCACCACAAGCACAAGCACAGGCACACTCGCACTCGCACACACACTGAACAATTAAAAACAAAATGAACATTAATTATATGGGGCTGCAAATTGGCCACATGCGCCTCCAGTTCCGCCAGCTCCCTCGCCTCCGGAATCTCAGCAGCCGGGTTAAAATTCATCAAAATGATTGTTTAATGAGCTCCAGTGCCGGGAGCAAGAATTCATTTGCGAGCTGGATCTTTCTTTCGCACCTTGCGAAGGCCCGAGCAGCCAGAACAATAACATCCACAGAAATTAAACAATCCCCTTTAATATATAAATAAACCCCGGTGATAAAAGCGTTTGTGCACACAGTGCCTGTACCAAGTACGTGCACATATATAAGCCATAGGCAGATAAATACTTATATGCGGACTGGCGCTGTTGAGGCAGGACAAGTTATTTCGGCGAACTTAATTGCTCGAGCGATTTACGTTTATTTGCTTGTGCTTAAAGAATATTTAAAATAGGATAAGCCGGGCAGGGGGATGCGTGCACAGCAAATATCAAATGAAATCGCGTTCTCCGGATAACGCAGGCATGGGAAGTATTTACAAATGATTCAGCTCGGGTCAAAGAAAAATATTTTCAAATGAAATTCGGAACATCTGCTTGTGTTTGGGTGATGTGATTTCGTTGGGGCAGCTTTCCTGGGCTTGTGACTGCCTCAGAGACAGTGGTAAGTCCATAACTGTTACACTTTGTATCACTAATATTATTTTAATCAAATTAAACTAAGTGGAAATACTTTAAAGCCTAAAAAGTCCTAGCAAACTGAAGTTTTCAGAAGTCAGAAGTCTTGTTTATATATTAACCAGTTCAGTTATTCTTTTAAACTGTAACAGTTTAAGTAAAATATATATATTAAAGTGGGGAAGCATTTCAGAACCACCAAATCTTTATAAAAATATAGATATCACTTGTTGCCATTTCTTAAGATACTTTAATAATATCTCTACCATTTCTCAAAATTTAATTTTGAAACCTTTACTGTTTCGAACAGTATTTGGAGTTATCCTTAGGGTCATTCGACTGTATTTAAGCTGGCTCACCATTAAGTGACCAGAGCTTGAGCTCATATCGTGAGTATTATGTGCCATTTGGGGCCATATCCAGGGGACATAAAGAAGCCACAAAGCCCCAGAAATACTTAGGGCCCTCATACGACCTGTTGTACGGCCAATTGCCTTTGTACTACGAGGGCTCAAACCATTTTACCAATTACCAGAGCCGGACATAAACAAAGCTTGAGGAATACAGGCGGCTAGGAGCGGCCAGACAAGGTATTTCTATGTCTTATCTTATCAGCCGGAGTCTATCAGTGGCGCTGGACGCCGGGTTCTGTGCCCTGCATACCAAACCGAGAACTGACTGGGCTCTAGGCTCTGGACTCCGGGACCAGGGCGAGGCGAGCTGAGGCGCTGGACTACAACGAATTTTCACCCCAGCAGCACCCACTTAGTCAATTTATTGCAATTATGTGTAAATTGAGGAACAAAGCGGAGACGGACGAAGTGCAGAAAGGCAAACTACTATATATTCTTGACTCTTACACACACTGGGCAAAATATAGATTTGTTATATAGTATAAGTTTAAAGCAGACAAAATAAATATTAAAGGGATGGGTCATAATATCAACTGGATTTGAATTCTGTTGCTTATAAGTCTAGAAATTTCACATTTAATGTGACTTATTATTCTCTTCTTTAATGTATAAGGTTAAACTTTATGTTTGATTAAAACAAACTATATTTTGTTGTGTGTAGTCACCTCCACTTCACCATTTCACTCAACTCTCATGATTCGCTGTGCTCTCTCAATTCGGAGTGCGGAGGTGGAGCCAGGGGGCATTCGGTGGGTCAAGTCCACCCCAGGGACTATATTATAAGTTTCCCCCACAGCTCACCTCCCAAACATCAACTGATTTATGTGCTGAATGATTTAAATGCTTTTTTTGACCGGTAAATACAGATTCAGATGCATTCAAAATGTTTACAGGCTTTTGACCAAAATGTTTTGCCTCACATTTAATATTTATTTTAAAGGTCAATCAATATGTAGGTATTTTATATGTGGGATTTTATGCTGTATGTTAACTAGTTTAGCAAAAATGCCAAAAAATAACCTTTAATGTTCTCAGATTAGATAAGATAAAACTACCAATCCAGGTAGGCCAGCTACTAAATAAACTTAATTACAACTAATCTAGACATTACGTGATTTATATTTATGACTTAGGGAATGAGTTGTATATTTTTGTTAATCTATATTTAATATTATATATTATCTAAATTTATTGGCTTACCAATGCCTAAGCCTTGACCTATTTCATGTTTATTTTTAGAGAATATTTATCTAAGAGAATCTTTATTTAGTTAAACCTAGAAGCAAAGTTGGCTAACTGAATGTCTGATTAGATTTCTAAAGTTCTTAAACCAATCAAGTGGTCAGACAAGAACTTGGTCGAAGGATGACAGTGTTTTAGGACTTATGTCGGACACCCCCCCCCCTCTGAGAATGTGTTGTGCATTCGGCTCCTGACAAGGACACTGCATAGCTCAATGGAGCTGCATAAAAGAAGGACGAACCGAACTGGACACCGCTAAAATATGTACATGATTCACCGAGTTGCTTAGGAACGCCTTCATTTAAATTCATACGGGACGGAGATAGTGGACTTGTGTGCTGTCCAGCTGAAAGTCGAAGTTACACACACGTCTCCGGCGCCAGTGGACCTGCCCTCCGCATCCTGCTCCTCCCGCTCCCTGCTCCTCCTGTGAAGCCGGAGAAAAGACGTCAGCAGCGGCGGAGGGCGGATGCCGCATCGGTTTCAATTTAATTAAATGTTTTGATGCATGACAGCACAGCAGAGTCCAGGACCGGGCCAGGACGAGCACCGGACATACGGCATTTATTACTTATTCGCATTCGTTTAAAGATCCCGCTTCGTTTGCGGCTCCGTGGAGCCTTAAAGGCCTCGCCTTTTTTGGCCAACTATTTGCCCCGATTCTCTGGCTAATGGATGCCCCGGCTTATACGCACTAATGCGAGAGGGGAGGGCAGTGCGCGTTGAAAGGATTTCAGATTTCAGTTTGCCCAGCTGACCGTCGCCGGCTTGGTCTTGCGGCTTTGTCGAGCTGCCTCCATTACGGCCAAGATGCGGATGCGTCCATTTGGCCAACAAGCAGCCGTTTATCCGGCCAACCGAACCACTCACATGGCCAAGTCCTTTTTGGCCACAGCCAGCCCACCAAGCTGCAAACCAACTGGCCCCAAACCAGCCAGCATAATGCTCTGTGGCTCCACTAATCATAGTTGACATTAAATATTTAGAAGCTGCAAAAGTTTCGACCTTCCTGATTGAGTTAGCAGGCTCTCGGCACAAAGCGGCAATTAAGTTTATTATTCCGCAAACGGATGCTCTGGTGCCAGTAAATTCACTTTCCCTTTCACTTTCACTATCACTTTCGATTCAGGGGTTTCTAGGTATTTATAAAATGGCAAACAGGATTATAATGTTTCCTTTTCTGTTATAATTGTTTTATATAGTGTGTTATAGTGTAAAATTCATGAACTTGTGCTGCTGTTATTTCTACAAGATATGTTCTTATGCTTCTAAAGTACAATCTAGTAGTAGTAACCCTCTTAATAAGTTTTATAAATATATTTTGGATACGTCTGGGAAACTTCATAGTTGAAAACAGAGGACTGTGCTGTTTTTTAATCAAATTTTAATTTTCAAGGAGAGAGGTAGTCTAATTTTTAAAATAAATTCTTCACCTATATTTGCTTTACAGAAAACTAATTAAATTCAGTCTGTGCAGCTAATCTATATAATTAATTATATTAAATTGGAATGCTATTTTTACTTTGAATATACAATGTTTGATTATTTAAGTGAGCTTTATCTTTTAGTTTAAAATCAAATTAAAATAAAAACATCTTTAATACATTAAATATTTATTAAATGAGCTTTATCTTTCAGTTTAAAATCAAATTAAAATAAGAACTTTTTTAATATATTAAATATTAATTACGTGAGCTTTATCTTTAAATTTTAAATGAAAATAAAAACATCTTTAATATATTAAATATTAATAAAGTGAGCTTTATCTTTCAGTTACAAGTGTTTGTTAACAAAGTTAAAGTAAAAGGTTCTTTAATATATTAAATGTCTAGAATTTTGTATTCTCTATACTCTGATATGCTAAAAGTTACTTTCGATTATTTGTATAATTAAATCCGTTCACCAAATATTCTTTTGTTAATTCCTGTTGCATATTTATGCTCTTCCTTTTTAATAATAATACAAATGTACTTTTATTTAAAGCCCTCCATTTATGCCTTCATTGCAGACGCATTTAAAAATTCCTAGAGATTAATCCATTTCCAGTTAAGTTTATTTGTGGCTTTTAAACCAATGCTTTTTTGATAATAATTAAATCAATTAGTATTCACACGGATTCGATTTCCCCGACGCTATATCCCAGATCTCAGCATCAGCGAAGAGTCAATTGAGGGAGCTAATTCTGGGTTATCCCCCAACTATTTCTCGCTTGAGTGGAACCGTGAAACCCGATGCTCAAATTGAGCGGAAGAATTATGAGGGGGCTGAGCCTGTGGCCTCCGGTTTGATCTTCAGATTCGGTTTAATCGCCTGATTGGGCTCTTGAAGTAATTATGCTACGTTTTGCGAAAAGTTGCGG
This sequence comes from Drosophila pectinifera, assembly GCA_008042775.1. Taxonomy (NCBI): domain Eukaryota; kingdom Metazoa; phylum Arthropoda; class Insecta; order Diptera; family Drosophilidae; genus Drosophila; species Drosophila pectinifera. The sequence goes on from VNKC01002971.1 coordinate 40,182, forward strand.
CGACAGCCAAAAGTTGTCAGCAAATGGCTGTTTATTAATTACTTTGCCAACACAAAATTGGATAAATTTTCGGCGACGGCATAGGCAGACCAGACCGATTTGACTTTTCGCCATGAGCAAACTTTAAAATTAAACATTGCCTGGGTAATGTGGTAAATGTAGAATGCATAGAACTTGAGGCATTGGGGACCGCTTACCAGGAACTAGTTAGTGTATGCTATATTCCCCCTTTTATTTTTTCACAGCGCGGCAACGCGGCGTATGAGCAATGCCAGCCAAGTTGCAGGCGGGCGAAAAACAATGGAATTGTATTTAAAAATAAATTCCGCTCTCGCTCACTTGTTTATGTTTATTAGTTTTAATCAAAACACCCAATTTGTATATTCAATTTAACGGCTAGTTTATCGTTTCTGCGCGTTTGTTTTCCAATTCAATTTAGATCTTTTTTCGAACCACGAAGCCCGAATTCAATTACGCCCCGGTTCGAGTGCCGCCGGCATTTGGCCCTCCGATTGTAAGCCGATTTTCCAGCATTTTTTCAACACACTACTCCAGAGCGAGGCCGCCACGGAAAACAAAACCACGGCCCGCGTCCGCTTTCCTTTCTTTTCCGAACCGTACGCGCGCGAGTCTGCCGTTGAACTGAAACTGAACTGAACGCCGCACTTTTCTGAGGCTGAGGCTGAGGCTGGGCGAAGCTAAGGGCTAGGAGCTGGGGACTGGGTTGGGTCTTCTGGAGGTGGCTTCCAGGGAGGGGACTCCCAGCCCACGGCTCCTCTGCCGCCTGTTGCATTTAAGGCAGTGATATGAGAGGGTCAGTGGGCCATCATCATTAGTGGCTTTTCCACTTTCGAAATAGTTTCCATTTGAAAACCGTTCAAACCTCACGCGAAATCAAATCTCACCCGCCCAGCAGGGAGCAGGGTTGCCGAGTTTTCCGCAGTGCGCCTGCGCTTTTCCAGCCGCTCTCCGTTTCTCTCTCTGTTTTCATACGTTTATTCGTAAACAATCCGGATTCCGGCACGTGCACTCTACGGGTGTCTGGAGTACACAAGAAATTACAACATTATCAGCTTTAGATAAATGCTATAGGTTCAGAAATGTACAAACTTTTATCTGCAGTAGTTTCCATTTGTTTACTTACTCAGTCAAGTTGAAATCAAGATCAGGGAATAAATTGCCATTTTTTACATTTATATATATAATATTGTTATATAAACTTTTATATATAAAATATTATATAATATATTAAATATTTGTATTGTGTAAAAAGGCTTTCTATAACTATGCTACAAAATGTGACATAGTACAAAACACTTACACATTTGCACTGAATTTTATTGCATATTTTGAGACCCATTTTAAAGGGATTTCGGAAGCACTCCCGTATATTTAAATTTCTTATCAGAGCCCCAATAAACTCCCATTACTAGACATCGAAATTGTTCCCAGTGCTATGCGTTTCGTTTGTTGTTCTAGGCCAAATGACTTGGCTCTTTCACACCAGACAGCCGCAGGTGTTGGATGCGGATGCGGAGAGGCCAAATATGCCTTAAGTAAGCAATGATTGGCCAGGAACGGGTTCTGACGGCTTAATGTGCTGGAGGAGGTGGAATTCCGCATCTTCATTCGCCACAAGACGCCTCAGTGTCCAATCAATCACATCTCTTGGCCTGAGCCAAAGCTGCAACGGTGACTCCGAGAAGAGGAGGCACTGGGAAAAATCTAAGGATATAAAATTATGCTAAGATATATTTACATATTTTTTAATTGGCATATAACTAAAATTAACTAAATAATAAATAACAGAAAAATCGGTTTTCTTTAGGACAAGCATAAGACACTTTTAATGAGCAAAATAGCACATATAATTGCCACTTTCCTTGCTCTAATAAAACTATTAACTAAAAAACTATTAAAACAATATAATATAATAATATATAAAATATATATAATATATATAATAAATAATAATATAATACTATTTAAAATATCTCTACAGAATATAAAGAAATGCGCTTTAAATATTCCTTTTCATCACTTTTATTTCATTTTACACAGTGATATTTTCCTCCTTTAAAATTTTATAGTTAACCGCGAATTTAAGTCATCCTTTTAGCCTTTTTGTGCAGTCCTTTGAGGACATCCATAATCGTTATGATGTGCTGATGCGAGTTCGGAGTTTGCACTGTCCAACGTCCAATATCCCGAGCAGCTGGGCATCATTAACTATGTGCAAGTCCCGCTCGTTACCAGAGCCTTGCCCTGCTGATGACCCCATTTAATCAACGCTAAGCCCTCGTCCTGGCGCGTCCTGGCGCGTCCTGTCCTGCACCGCGCATCGGCGGGGCAGAAATGATAATTTGTTTGTCAACATTATGCTGGCAAATGTATATTCGGCTAAATACCAGCCTGCCGACGGCAAGTGACAAGTGGACTCGCCACGGAGCGGGACGGCACAGGACAGAGGACCTCTGGACATGGCACAGGCATTTTTGATTGATGACCAGGACCGCCGGAGCTGCAAGGCCGCCCTGGAAATTTAATTTTCTCCCCCATATCTTGTTGCGCGTCCTGCTGTTTTTAAGTGCACGTCATTTGGCTAGCCTCCTGTCGCTGTAAATGTGATGGATAAATTGGAAAAACCGCCGCCGCCGAAAGCGGACATGGGGCAGGGTCCGCTTCCAAGGATGTAACTCTACACCAGCTCATTAAATCTGCTTGCCTGCTTTCAGTACACAAAAGCTTGAATTTTTCAATTTATTCTGCATTCCAAGTCATTACAAATCAAATTAAATGCCAATGTGCCTGTATGCCAATTATAAATAGCTTAAAACAATAAAAATCGAATTATACAGTCTTCTGTTGAATCAACAACTCCAAAATACTTTTCCTAGGAAACCCAGTATGCGAATTTAGAGATACTGGAAGATCTCTCAGAACAGACTTTATATAACCCTCAGACCGCTTCACCAGATCTCATTGGATTGTTTTCTTTTGCAGGGACGAGAGTGGTTCATCCGACAATTATTATTATTGGTAAATCATAAAGTCAGTGGAGGTTTCTGGCTTGGCCCAAACCATAGTTTCTGGCTAAGAATTATTAAGCCCTGGGGCAGTGTAAGGAAAATACATTCTCGCTCCTGAGCTGGGCTGGGATTTATAAACTTGCTTAGAAGTCTATTATAGAGCTGAGTAATAATTATTATGATTTCTGCATATTCCAGGAAGACCATTTGTTATTTATCATCAGAATATCAGAAATAAAGTGACCGCCCTTGGATGTCCTGTTAAAAATCCTTTCGAATTCACACGTTGCACCTGCGGTTTTAGGCCAGTTTATGCATGAGTGTTTTTTCCGGCAATTAGGAGCTTCCAGCAGTAGGCCCGCGATGTGGTTTTCAAATTGGATTTCCCTTCAGGCCGGCAAAATAACTGGTCATGTTTTAATTTCCACTTAGGCTGCCACATTTTTCCAATTACCCTTTGCCCTTTGGAAGTCAATGGGGAAAATACGCGAAACTCGCAAAATTCGCGCAATGTTTGGTTTTGCATACTTTCCAGCTGAAAGTGCCAAGGTTGGGCCATAAAATTTCATTGGGCTCAGGTGTCAGGTGTCACCTGGCCGGATCTGAGTTGTGGGCGTGAAATTTATGAACAACAAAATGCAAACGTAAGTTTCATAAAGCCAAAAACTTTATTAAAATATGCGACTGCGCTGAGTTCCCCCTGCGTCTGTGCTTCATTAGCGCAAGTTAAGTCTCCATAAGGCCCAGGCAGGCGGGCTGGCGGGCAGGCGGCTTCTTTTTCTTTTCCCCCGGCGGCCGGCTACAGCTGCTCGTAAAACAAAATAAAACCTGGAGAGCCGAGACGCTGAACGAACGGAAAGCGCCAGCAAATCAACTACGTAACGGGCCGAAATCCGGACCAGATTGGTCGCAAACTTTTCTGCTCGCATGTGTGCGCGGAATCGGATGAAATATGAAGGTATCGTCGCCATCGTCGTCGCAGGTAGTCCATTTTCCAGCTTCAGCACGCACGGTGCCTCCGAACCAAGAGTCAGCTACGGGATTACAAGTGCACTGCCAGAAACAGTTAGAGAGTACAAAATATACTACAAAGATAGTTTGTAGAATATAAGAGACAGCCTTTACAAGTTGGAATAAAACAATTAAAGTATAGAGTAAAGAATACCTTAAATACATCAACCATACTTAAGTTCAGAAGATGGTTACTCATCTTAAATATACATAATATACTAAAAAAAATAGTTTTTGGAATATAAAAGAAAGCCTTTACAGGATAGAATAGAACAATTAAAATATAGAGTAAAGAATACCTTAAATACATCAACCATACTTAAGTTCAGAGGATGGTTACTCATCTGAAATATTTTTTAAGGATGGAGCAAACCTTTATCTTAAATATTGTATACACTCAACACCTTGTTTTCCTAGTGCCGACCTGGTAACAGTCCTTTGGCGTGTCCTGGTTCGATTCCCGAATCAATGTTAATTATGCGTCTGGCTGCTGCCTGGAAACTGCCATCCGGCCCGAGAGCACTTTCACTTGTTGCTCCGCTGGCTTCTGGCTTCTGGCCTCCTCCCGGACTCCCGGATGTCTTTTCGTGAACTTTGAACCCTTAAATCATACAACTGCCAGACACACTCACATCGCGCCGACTTTAAACTGCCGCCATTTATCAAGGACCCCGCCAGCTAAGCATCTAATCAGCATCCCAAGGCCCATGTGCCTCTCCCGACGAATCAATGCGAATCGGCTTCTGCCCGAGTCGTCGCCAACTGGGACTACACTTTAAGGAATATCCAGTTAAAAAGTAAATAATAAACAAAATATTTAGAGTTACGAATTCTCTGCCTTCACTTTGAATAGGAATTTGTAAAAGGATATATCGGAACAGAAATCCCTTGCCAGAACGAACTTCTTTATCGCTTTAATAATACCTTTCTGTTTTTTTACTGTGCCCCCTCAGCACTGAAAAGGCAACGCCTGTTGTAAAAGCTTAGGTAAGCTTAGTGTTTCCCACTCTCTTGTTTTTTTCGAGTGTAGAGGGTCCGGGTGTCGAGTTGGAGTTGAGGGCACCTCCAGACTGGCGCTCGTTATTTGCATGCATGTTCACAAATTGAAGTGCAAAGTTTCGGAATGCGAAACAACAGTTCGTCAGGAGGCCAATGCGACTGGGAGTTCCAGGACACAAGGAGAACAATGCCACAGTGGGGCCTCTAGGAAGCGAATATTTTATAGCGAAATATTGAGATTTCCTTATAATAAGAAGCTTTAAATTTGGAAATGTAGAAGCGACACATAGAAACATCCATAGTAAAAGAAGAAATACAATGTGTAGAATCAGTTGAACGAATGGGCAGCAAACATGGCTAGATTTACTCAGCTTTTGATGCTGGTAAATATATATAATAATACCATATAAAATCAACAAATAAGGAGGCCTCACTGTATATGCAAAACAGTGCTGGCACCAGACTTATTGTTGCAAAAAACTTTGATTTGAGTTTAGATAGCTCGCAGAGGCTCCACTGAGACCCGCAACTTGTGTGGAAATACTTGTCTGCGGTGTTTGTGATCCAACAAAGGGAATAGTGCTTAAAGGTAATCACTGCGAGCTGAAGTTTACTCTCAAAAATCAGGAAAGCCAAACTGTACCCTTTTGGATTAGGCCCTCTTGAGCTGGTTATTCATTTGGCTAAGCACTTGACCCACTTACATTTTCATTTGCTGGCTGCCCAGTCCCCTGTCCTTTGAAAGTGTAACTTTGGGATTTAGATAAAGGCCCCAAGTCGGATGTAAGGTAAGGGTAGTTCCGGAATGCTCATACAAATATTTGGGCGCCGTAAAAAACAGCTTTTCAATAAAAGTACAACTTGTTACCACAATGGCGACAGTACTTCGGGGACCTGGAGCACGGGACCAGGAGCGTTGGGTTCGAGAGGGGAGGGAGACGTGGTCGGAGCCACAATGTGAAGACAAGCTTCAATTGGCCGGCAATAAAAACTTTGTCCTTGTCCGTGGCTTAGGAGCCGCTCTGAGGAATACGCCGCAGGGCTCCAAGATGCCAAGAAAAATAAGCGAAAACTTGAGGGACGCTGGAAGGACCATCTACTTCCTTCCTTCCTTTCTCCCCTCCGCTATATTATATATATATTTTCCTAAAAACCCAAACCTAAATCTACAAAATGCCGTTTAAAGCGACATCGTCGCCTTCAAGTGAGGACAGGCAGATTTATTACAGTTTAATTCGCCGGACTGCAGATGGAAATCTTTGACGCTAACCGCCTCGCGGCCAGCCACATAATTTGGCTGCTTTTGTTTGCTCATATCCTTCTACGGGAAGGATAATGGGGAGGCGGTGGGGCACTGCAAAACTTGAGGACAAAGTTCCATCGAAGTAGAGAAAAATTAAGAGTTTATATATTTACTTACTGTGCCCGTAATGAAGCCACCATCCCGGAATGGCAAACGCAAGCCCTACCCTGGCACAAAATTACGTTGAGGCCAGCCGGATAGCTGGGAACCCCAGTACCGAGCCATAAAAAAGTACGCAGCTCTATAATAGAGTGTCGCGACTATTAAATACCTGGTAGTAAGCTCTTGAGAAGATATGGCTATGTACTCATTGAAACTACACAGAAATACATACTTTTAGACACAATTTTTAATTGATTTTAAGGCATTACAGATATCTGATAAAAATGCACTCAAAAGTATCTAGATCGAATATTTCCGAATAGCTCAAGATGTCAAATCAATTAAAATGTGCTACGAAAACTAGAAAGTTTGCATCCTGAACTATTTCATTGCCTACTTTTAGGCTCCATTTTTACTTGATTTTCAGCGAATACTGCATAGTTAGTTAGAAAAACTAACTGCCCAACTCCCCAACGATTACGTAGTATGAAAAGGATAGCGAAAAAATATAAGAAGGGTAAAAGTATGAGGGCATGCCTCCCGTTTAATAACGAACTGAGCCGAGCCAAGCAATTTGCCTGTCAAGCCGAATGCCCGCGATGGGTGCGCAGCCAGGAATTTAAAGGGATATTGAACAAATTATGCCACATCTCAGCAGAGACGCGGATGAAAAAAGAAATTGTAAGCGATGAGCCTGTCGTCTGGAGGCTGGCAATACTTGAGCATATTTTCCCAGCTCGAAATGTTCCCATTTGGTAACGATCATCCTTGGATTCAGCCTGGGAAGCCGGCGAGGCTTCCATGGGAGTCGCTTTATCCCGACAATATGGTAATTCAAGTCGGAATAATTTAACCTAATTGGCACACAGAAGAAAAAAGCTGCAGACGTGGGCAGATGAAGTTATCTTACTATATTTAACTAAATTAAGTGGAAGAAGTGTAGGGTAGAGATTCTTTTCCAAAATGCGAATACTTTAAAAGCAATAATAACAGTTTTAAAAGTAAGACTAGTGCCGAACGTTAACCATATTTTGTTTAATTAAATGTCACACTGCCCTCAGCTTTAATTACAAAAAATAATTGCCGACCTCTCGTTTAAGGTAAACTCCCTCAATTTATATTCCCGCCCTGCAATTAATACATAACAAAGCTTATTTAAATAATGCTTAACTTAGATTTATAAAAGCCAGGGCAGGCGAGAACGTGCAAAAAGGCGACGCCATTAATGCCATTTGCTCCTGTCAAGTCCTTAACCCTTCTCTGAGCCGGCAAACACGACACCCCGAGTCCTGCCTGGCATTGGAGGGAGACCTTATCTGGGCAAGAGTAGCTCCAGCAGCCGAACCAGGAGCAGAAGGTGAGGAGCTGCGTGGCACATTGTGCAAATGTTCACACAATCGGAGGCAAATGAGCCTAGAGTTGTGAGTCCTGCCTGGCTTCGGGCGCAGACGCCGCGCCATATTAAATTAATATGCTTCAAATGTGCCGCAGCTGCCTGTCTTCCTCCCTGTCCTCAAAGTACTGAGGAGTCCTGAGTCCTGAGTCCTTGTGGCCCCACCACTTGAACTGCTAATGTAATTTTTCGCGGCCAGTTAAGCATATACTCCGGGAGATTGCCGCAGACAGAATTTATGCTTATTAATGGGGCCGGATTCCTTGGTCAATGAAGGCCTCGACTCAGACGCTGTCCACCGTCCCACAAGACAGTCTGAAAGAGAGCTGTCTGCTTGGTTATTTTATGGCCAAAGGCGACTCATAACCGACAGCTGAGGGAGACTGGGTCTCTAATTAAGTAACTATACATTTGTATTTAAGAAATTATGGAATTCATCTACCCAGAATAGCTTTCTTGAGATTTATGGAGTTTAAGTTATGGAATTCTACAGACAGACACAGTATGTTGTTACTTAATATATATTAATAATACCCCCACATAGTCACTGTGGTAACTCGTAAATAGGTATATTTGGCTAGCCATTTTTTGGCCACTTCAAAGGACAACAAACTTCTCCCTTAGCTTACATTAAAGGCTTGTCATTTCTCTGTTTATTCTTTCTCTCCCGGACCCTGGAGTAACACTTCGCTTTCCGCTCCCCTTGGCAGCAAACTCGTTTATCACAGGACAACCTTATGAGCTTTTACGGCCACTCCGTGGGCCTTAAAGAGCTGTGCACAAAAGTTGCTTACTCCTCGGGTCTCGGGTCTCGGTCCTCGGTCCTGGGTCCTGGGTCCTCGGCCGCTCCTTGCCACAAAATTGTATTTGTTTTCACAAGTTGTCAAACACTGCTTACAGATTTGCACATGTCACGCCATCGCCAGGTGACGCCGACTACCTTAACCGAAAGTTATGTAAGTGTTTCATCCGCATGTGCCGCGCTGAAAATTGTTTCCTCCGCCATGCCAAGCCATCTCGATCCCTTTTCATCCGTGGTGGAATTCCGGGCAGGAATGCTGATGCTGACGAGGTCTTGCCTACTTATCGGCGTCGGCAGCCATGTCAGAAGTCACTCACAAGTTAATTTCGTGGGTCCTCATGTCGCACCGGGTGTCAAAAAAAAGCATCCAGTTCCTTTAAAAGGTACAGAGGAGAATTCTAGGAAATTTCGTTTATGGCTCTCTCGTAAAATGCGGAAAGTATAATTTAAAATGTGTCAAAAAGATGGAAAAATATGTTTGTAAGCTCATTAAAAAACGAAAATATGGGCTTTAAGGTCAGTGATTTGAAAACATATAAAAATAAATAAAATACAAAGAGCTTTATAATGATTTTTATTCACTTCTTTGTAGAATATTTTCTTAGGAATTATATGGAAAGTGAATTTAGGAGCCAAGACCTTGAGATATCTCTCTTCCTAAAGCCATTATATAAAGCCTGCGCCTTATTAAACTTGCATCAAATTTTTCAAGTTTAAGGAAGTGCTGTAATCTCTTTTTTCTGGGAACACAGATGTCTCTTGGCGGGAAATGAGTATATTATAGCCACTTTAAGAGCCCTCTTTGCGGGAAAGTGAGTGTGGCTTTAAGGTCCTGTTGTGGGGAGCATTTATTGAAAACCTTGGCTGCATATTCATGAGAGCAAGTACTTCTAGGTGATTTGCATTTTAATTTCGGAAGTAGACGGGGCGTAAACGCCTCAGAACTTTGCTAAATTAATAGTAGTTTGTTATTTCAAAGGATAAAACGCACTACTACTACGGACTTCCGTTGCGCCCGGCCATTGCTACTTCCGCCCTTTGGCGGGCCAGCCCACTAATTTATATTGCCATTGACTCCATTATGAATTCAATTATGCGGTTGTAAGCCGCAGAATGCTCTATAATTTATGCAACGTCAAATCTGCGAATTTGCATAGCACCGACATCGCCATCGCCATCGACATCGTCATCTACAGTGAAAGCCAATGAATATGTATGGCACACAGTTGCCGCTTTTGTGTGCTCATTATGCCGCGCACCTTTCGGGCCGGGTACTTGTGTATTCCCTGGCAGGTATTTATGGCCATTAGTCAATAAATTTTAATTGATTTCACAGAGTAAGCGCCCAAATGTAAATTACAAAGGAATATTGTATATCGAGTGAATTTAATGTATACATTAGGTGGAAGCTTTGAAATTGTGCAGTTATAGAGCAAATTGTCCCAGGGCCCATACATTTTGATAAGCTTATTTGTTGAGGACCTAAACACTCGTAGTAATTAGCACAAATTGATGTGTTATGACATCCAAACAAAGGCTTCAAACATGTCTTTAGAGTATACAGTATTTACAATTAAAATAAAGGAAATAGGGAGAATGGGTTCAGAAGCTTAGATATAAAGAATAATGACACATATGTTATTTAAATCAGTGACTTAACTTAGAAAAGTTACTTGTTTTTGAGCTCCAAACAGAAGTAAAAAAAGTACTATTTATCTAATAGGTTTTATAGATTTTTAAGTTGACTTCTAATAGATTTCTCTCCTGCAACCAACTATGGAATATCTACACATTCCCTTTTGCTGGCAGGACATGGCCAATGCAATTTGCATAACCTCTGTGTTACGCACACCATAGCCTTTATAATTATAATAAATGTACAGGACCTTTAGTATGCAGCAAGGATACGAATTCCAATTTCACACCTCGTTGAAGGGGCACAGGAAAAATTGAGCTGACTCGAAAATGTGGCCCTCTCGACGGAAGATGAAGACCTTATCCAATATATCGTCGGCCTGTGTGTTGCGTGGGATTTAGATGTGGGGTTTGGTGTTTGCCATTTGATATTTGGTTGGTGTTTTATACCCCCTGTGTGTTTGTGTGTGTGTGTGTGCCTCAGGTTGTTGCCCTTTTCGGGGGAAAAGTTTGTGTTAGATTTTAGATACGGTTAAAAAATGAATATGAAAAGTGTACACCACGCCCGGAGCATTAAATATGCAAATTCCGGATGGGTCCGAGCCGTGTCACAGAGATTTTCGGGGGCTTAGGAGTCAATACGTTATCGAGTCACCTGTGACCTTGCCTACCTGCATTAAGGTGGACCAGGACCAGTCACCATGTCTATGGCATATAGTATTTCAATTATTTGTAAAAGCAGCGCCCCCGCTTGGGGCTTGGATATCGGATGGCAGACGTCACATTTGCCATTAAATTGCGCTGAAATCTGAACCAGGAGAGTTCCTAATGTGTTATATATGTGTGTGCCACTCCATTCGCTGATGTATGACATGGGTGTGCTAGTTTGACAGCCGCAGCCACAGCCAAGGCCCGTGTCCTTGGAAGCCACAGCCTAGGTGAGGGCTCCCCCACACAGAGCACTCTGTTCCAAATGCCCAGCCTTGTTGGCTGTGTGTGCTGCTTTGAAATTAAACGATTTAATTGCATTTAAATTAAATAAAATACGCCTGCGAAAAGTTTTACATTTTCCGCATTCATTGGCGCACACAGAGCGGCCCCAAATCAAATCACTCAACTCAAGCATGACAGCCCACGGGGAGCACAGCTCTCCGTCTTCATTTCATGTTCTAATACAGAGAAAGAATCCAAAGGAGGAGGAACATAGATATCCTTTTAATATTGTGTTTCCAACAGGGAGCTTCTCGTTAGGGATTGTTTTCATAAATCCAATAATATAACTTTTAGACACAACGAATACAATAAGTAGATCAATTCAACCAAGCAAATTATATTTATAAAAATTTATTGGAGTGTCAGAACCTAAATTTATTCAATGACATTAACTGAAATGAACTTAAATATATTTATTTTCCAGTGACCTTTTGGGGCAATGATCTTCCGATAATTCAGGGATAAATTCTAGGCTTTAAATTCAATAGAAAAGCTTAAAGAACATTTTATGAATGTTTTATAAAAATTAATTAAGGTGGGCCTTCATTTTCTGATAATTTAGAAATAAGATCCAAGGCTTCAAATACTTGAACATAAATCTTAAAAAACCCAAATCTAAGGAAAGTTGGGTTTACAATAAATATCAAAGTGGGCCTTAGGCATAATTTTCTGATAATTTAAAAATACAATCCCAGGCTTCAAATACACAAGAGAACTTTAATAAAAATGTTTTTAAAATCGTGACCTAAATAGAGATGGACTTACTAATAATTAAATAAATAGAAAAACACGTTTTAAAAGAATTTTATTTACATTAATGGAAGTAAGTATGAAATTGTTAGAGAGTGGATCCCAAAACCCTTAAAAAACTATGTCAAGGTGGGCTTTAAGCTTTGATCTTCTGATAATTTAGGAATACGATATATTCTATCAATCCAGCTTTAATGAGATATACAGTTTTTAATAAATAAATAAATAAATAAATATATTTGAAAACAGTTTAAATACAAATTAATAGACAAAAGTATGGCATTTTTCAGAGTGCAACCCAAAGCCCCTGACAAGGGATGGCCCCTCTAGGTGGCTTCTGGGTGGTTTCTGGGTGCTTGCCACCCCCGATCGCCGCTAATTTCGCCTTTGTTTGTGGTTTGTGTTTTCGTTTGTGGAGCAGCACAAAAAGTTTTAATTGACTGTTGCGAATTCGGCGCGGAACGGGCTCAAAAACATCCGACTTGGCTTCCCTGTGGCTACCAGCCCGAGGAAGGAACCCTTTTGCACCTGCCCATACCGCCCATCCCGCCCAAGTTGTTTGCTTTTATATTTTCGGTTTTCGGGATTTTCGCTTTTTAATTTATTTATTCGGCGTCTATCCCTCGGCAGGTGTGCGCAGGGAAAGGTGAAAAGCGCAACCCGCGAAAAGATAAATGAGACCGAACTTGACACGAAATTGGTTTAAATATTTGGCAACCGAATTTCCACACTTAAGCCTTGTGTGCGCCGTAATGTCCTGATTAAAGCCATTTAAATTGTAAATGGGTTGAAGGTGCATCAAAGTGTTGGCCTGTGTGTGATTTGTGTGTTCGTGTGCGTGTGTGCGATGGGCTCAATGGCACCTGAGAAATTTACCTGTCACGTGGGCACAGGTGAGTGTGCTGCTAGTGTGTGTTTGTGTTTGTGCATGCATCCGTCAATAAGGCAACTGAATTAATCACGCATCTGTGAACCTGCCTTGCTGCTGTTTCTGCACTGAGCAATTTTAGGGGGCGATTACGTTATCAAAATCTCTTAAAATGGTGTCCTAAACTTTACTGCAAAATGTGTCATCGTATAAAACACATAATTACATTGATTTTGGTGCCTTTAGCAATTTATTTCATATTTTTAGACACCGTTTAAAGCGATTTCAAAGCCCTAGTTTTTCTGGGGCACCCTCGAAATATTTGCTATTTTTTGTATCAATCTTGATCTCTTTGTTAGCCCTAATAATGGTGCCAGCACACTTGGTAGCCGTAGCTCTTGTAGTCTCTGAGATCTATGGTCTTTTATGGACAGACTGACAGACGGACAGGCGGACAGAGGGACATACGGACATACGGGCTAACTCGACTCGAATACGTATACTTTATGGGGCCTATTCCATATATTATTCATTATTACCAATTTAAATTGAACATAATATTATATATAAGCTAAAAAGATACATTTTTATTTATCCCTCGTTATGTTAATTATAATACCATTTATGTTACTATGATATCCTTATCGAAAGGGCTCTTAAAACTAACAAATTTTTTGCAGTGCCGGATTTTTGCAGCAGATGCTGGTGTTGTTGCAGCTGCTGCTGCTATTGACTGCCTGTCTGACCAATTATGGTGCAATTAACACACTTGATTGCTTGGAATCTCTGACTCGTTTACCGTTAACTGCCTGAGCTCCACGCTGCCTCCTGCCTCCTGCCTCCTGCCTCCTCCTGGCCGGCCTTGCTGGCACCTGCGGGCTGCGTGGGCTTTGACTCGCTGCGAAAGATCTCAAAGGCAACGCTGCGTATACTTGATGTGGCAGGCCGAAGCCGGCCAAAGCTTGTTACTGCCAACTTTTTGGCTAAAACAACTCGGCCGTAAAGTCCAATTGCCGGCGGGCAAAGTGTGCCTAGCTGAGCTCCGACTATACCCATCCGCTTAGTGGACTTTTATGCGAGGGAGTCAGAGGCAGCGTCGGGTTGACTTTATTATTACTATAGGGCGTGTCGATTTATATGCTGGAATTTAAATACCGGATCAAATTCGGCAACGAAATGTCATTGAAATAAATGCAATTTCATAAATGGGCCGTCGTCGTCACCTGGGGAATGAGTATATCCATCCATCCGGCGGGCATAATAAAAGGTGTTCCCGGAATAAACCTTTTATTCGAGCCATCTATTTGCATAGCATTACTCGGGGGCTGAGTGGAGATACTCGACTCGATTCCGAACATAAATTCAGGCGCCTTGGACAAACACTCGGTATTAAAGCGAGAACTGTATTCATTTCCCGACGAATGCCTGTGATTGTTTCGATCAATAAGCCTGGCGCTCATGATTGTGTTTACTGTCACTTCCCGTCTAATTTGATTGAATATCCTGGTTGGGACCACGGCCAGGACCAGGACCAGGACCAGAACCAGGCCTATCCAAGCCAACACACTCCGCACAGGCACAGGCATTAAATATGAGTCCAATGGCAACAATGGCCATCCGGCCGAATGCCACAAGTTGTGCGTTTAAATAATTTATCAAAATAAAAATCCGGAAAAGGGGCATAATCCCACTCGGCTGGCTGTCCACATCCTTCGCCGCGCATTGTGATGAACGAGCTATGCAAAAGGCCCAAAGGCGTAGCAAAAGGGGTTTAACCACCACAACTAGTTAATGGTATATGGAAAGCGCTGAGAGTTAAGGCTTATGATAACTTGGGTGTAATTCCCTTTTTGGAACACCTCTGACGTTAAACAAACTAGCAATGGCAGGACACTAAACGGCAAAGGCAGCCGCAACAGGAAAGGAAAATAAAACGAAAATGAAAGGGAGCTGGCCCTATTATGTTGACATTCTATTCCGTTCTGGAAGAGGGTCTCTCTCTATAATTGATTAGGTTCGGCTCCGCCAATAAAGCTCACCCACAGGGTGGGGCCCTCCTCCTCCCCAGCGGGTCATTCAATACACGCGAGTGTGTGCCTTTGGAGCCGAACAATAATTTATGACCTGTACACAGAGACATTAATCTTTATTGGAATTGAAAGTACATAGGTACACATTGTATGCATTGGGCTGACAGGCCATTTCCTCTGCGGCGACGACTTGTTGAAATCATAATGCGGATCCGGAGAGTCCTCTTTCGATTTGCATTTGAGTGACAGGCTCTCAAAGGACCCGACTCCCGGCAATTATGTCAGGTTAATTAAGCCTGATGCATATCATTAGCTACTTGATGGCCTGATGGGGAGATTGGATCCGGCGACCTACTTGCAGATGAAATGTTATCTTTGACGAAAGTCAGTATGCACTCTGACAATTTGTAGGTAAATTTAAAAAATATAGGAGAAGTAAGGTAAAAAAACTGAAACCAATATTCACTTTAGCAGTATCTTAATTATTATCTAAACCAATTTATAAAGAAGCTAGTAGAGGCCTTCAAAAACATATCGTCTTTAAACAAAAATTATAATGATTCCCTAATATATAACTTAATCTTAATTGCTCAACTATTTATGAACTTAAATGAATTCAATTACAGTTTAATTATTTTTTGTTTTATGTAAGTATAGTATTACTGAGAATTTATCAAGTACACCTAATCAAGTTTAGATTATTTACAAAATGTGAAGAACACATAAGTATTTATTTTTAGCTCTAAAACTAGAGAACTTATACATTATTTAAAATTATATTATTGCCGTTAAAGTTACTTAGCTTTTAGGAAACTTTCCTGAGTGTGTCTGAGCTGGGCCCCCTTGGACATGATTCATTTTTCATAATTTGCATTTATGCAGATTGGAGCAGCAATTGGGAGTGCGGCTCTAACTGGGGCAGCGGCTGTTTTTCTCACTTTTCATTTTTCCACCAGCTTTAGGGGTCTTCAGCGGACTCGGCGGCTGGGTGTGTGTGGTGTGTGTGGTGTGTGTGGACCGGCGTTTCACAAAAAAAATCAAAATATACCCAAGATTGCAGACGGACCTGGAGCCAGTCAAGTGTTGAGCTTAGACACAATTTATCAGCTGAACGATTTGATTTATATGGTTAGACATGGCATGCGTCACGTCAAGGCTGTTGCGGTTGCACTTGTAAAAATAATAAACTAATAAACTATAAGAAATTTAAGAATAGGTAATAAAATTAATACAAGGAAAGGTGAGAGCAATTATGGTTGATGGAAGGAACAATTATAGGTTCTAAAACAGCCTGAGTAATTTCTAAAATTCTGTTTGTTTCTAAAATACTTTCTTAGATAAACTTAAGCCAAAATAAGAACCTATTCCTCATCTGTAATAAGATTTGTATAGATATTTTTCAATAAGAAAATATAATTTTAAATATAATATTTATTAGAACAATGAATTAAATAAAACCTTAATGATTATCAGAGATTTGTGGGAACTTGTGTTATTTAATCCGAATTTCTGCAGAAATATCTATGTATCTAAGAGAACCAGAGTGAAATCTCATTTTCTGATATTAAAAATGAAGTGTTAATTAGGTCACTTATATTACCAAAAACTATTTAAACTAGCCTTTTCAAAGCCCTGGAAATATCTTTTTGCCGCTCTCGTTCTGCTTCCGATTTAGTTCCGAGTGTAGGTATTACTCTTTGTTTCAGGCTCAATTTTCATTATGTTATGTTATGTGTGTTTTATCTGCCATTTGTGGAGCACTTGCTCATGAAAATGGAAAGTATATGGCTGGCGAGAAAGAAAAGAAATTGCGGCCCACTGCGATGTGGATGTTAACATGCATGCCTAAACATAAAAATTATAACCACATACTTGCGCGCTTTGATTGGGACTTGGACCTGGCGGCGGACTTGTACCTGTACTGGCACTCGCACTCGCACTTGTACCTGCTGGGTCTGGTGTGAATAACCCCCGGGTAATGATACGTGCGTGATCATAGCCGTCATTCATCTCTCTTTCCCGGCAATTGTGCGGGTAATTAGTTGCCACGCCAAACAATTTGCGACAAGGAAAGTAACTCCGCTCGGCGGCCGCTTGTTACTTTGCTGCGGCATTATTGAAGGCTTAACCCCATTAGCTGAATTGGCGCACTTGCCAATCGGCGCCGCAGATCGAAGAGACAAACAGGTAGACAAGGGCCAGAGAAGCCGCAGCAGAAGACAGCCCAACTTTCTGCGAAGAACAGCCAGCGAAACTTTTACCCAGCGCCGCAGAAGAAAACAACAAAAGAAAACAATCTCGAACAATGTAAACCCATTCACGAGGCTGAGCTCCGCGGGTCTCTCCGGAGGAGAGAGCATCTGCATCTCGGGGGCAGGTCTCACACTTTTAGTACCACCTCTGGTACTTTTAGATCCATGCAGAGAAAAGAAAGTTGGGGGATTTGTATGTTTTCCCTATTTAAAACATAAGCCGGATCTGGTTCAACATTTAAACTAACTTAATAAATTATCTAAGAAGTTTTTCTGTTCTAATTTCTCTCCAAAAAGTTAATTTAAAAGGTCAGTTTAAGTTGTGGTATGTTAGAAATTAATATATTTAATGTAAATAACGTATATATAAAATAGTGTTATAAAATAATCCAAAGATCTATGCTCCAAATTGTTCGCTGTGCATCGTGGCAAACCAGTTTCACCTGCAGAGCAACTCCCGTCCTATCCGGCCTCCAGAGAGAGGTGGCCCAAAGCCTAGGCAGCTCGACTCCGACTTGGACCGACTTGGGCCAGCTTCAGTTGTGTTGCGACGCTCGGCTGGAGCGGACTTAGCGGAAGTAGAAGTGGATCCAGAAGTGGAAGTGGAACGCGCTGCCTCGATAAGCGACTCGAACCGGCGGCTCGCTGCGAAATTGTTACCGCTGCCGCGCATGCGCAGACTCTGCTGTGGTTGTACTTGCTGTGGCTTAATTACTGAGGTTTCTTGTTTGTCTGCATTTTTCCGAGGTGCGCGTCCGCCTTAGTGTGTGTGTGTGTGAGTGTGTGTGTGTGCGCGTGGAAAGAGCGTTTTCCTTCGCTCTGGGAAAACATTCTTGGCCAGCAGCTTGGGAGCTTTCTTTTTGTGTATAACAAAAGAGAAGTGGGCAAAGGCAACAAACGTAAACAACACTCCGACTTGTGCAATCGCATTCGCGACACAAACAAAGGCCGCCAGGCTCGGTTCCCAAGCCGCCACAAGATATAAGTGCAATTTGCCACCAAAAAAAAAAGAAACGGAAAACAACAACAACAAAAACACACAGAAATGTAAGCCAAAAGTATAAATCAAAATACGGGTGTCATGAAACAGGTTACGAGAAGAGAAAAACCGAGATGTGTGATTAACATATTTCCCATCAAACCGTTTACACGCAACGCAACGCGAGTGTCTGTATCTGTATCTATGGCCGTGTACCTGCAGCTGTATCTGTGAAACCAGAAGTGGATCCGATCCGATCCCATCCGATCGAGTCCCATCCTGCACTGCAAGAAATAGCTGTTCAATTACAGAGATATTCAGTTGCAAAGTTTATTAACTCAACAACCAAATGGGTGTATTTTCAATGGAAAGAGAAATCCTCTGCAATTACAACTCATATCCTTAATATTTTATTAAATACATTCCCTAAGAAAATAAAGTTAAAACATAGCTAAACTCGTGGTATTTCCTGTCACTCCTCAATACTCCTACTATCCCCTTAAGGTGCACCCTATTTCTCTGGGTGTACCAACCCATTTCATGAGGCAATGCAACCTTGAAGCTGCCTCCGATATCGAATCGCATATCGCATATGCATTTCAATGAGTAAAAGACCAAAAAGTAAGGAGCGTTTTCGGGGAGATTTTGAAACCCAGCGCGCTCGTTTTATGGACATTATAAATTTACATGAGTTAACCTGCTTGCTTTGTCTGTTTGCTGGTATCTCTGCCATCTTCGAGCAAACAGGGGGCGCAGTTCCAAATAAAACTGGCCAAATACCTTTCTTGATTGCCCATGGACCGCAGAGTAAATAGCACAAGTAACGCGAAAACAAAAATAATGCAAATAGAAATACGGCCAGACGTAAAAGTATTTTTTCTTTTGGTGTCAGTGCGCATTGAAAGGCAAACAGTAACCAATGAACACGGCCAACAGCTCGAGCAACGGTACTGCTAATGCTGCGAGAGTGAGAACCAAATCCGAGAGCCGAGAATCGAGAATCGAGAATCCACATTCCCAGTAGGAGAACCAGAAGAGATCACGGCTCCAGCGAACCGTTCAAGCGCCGCCGAAGGCGTTTTATATATGGGATATATACAGTCGTAATTCCCTAAACTAGCTGGTCGCTCTTGAACGAATTATGCTCTCAAAATCTCACTAGACTTCAGGCTATAATGTCGAGAGAGTATCTTCTTTATTATCGGCCCTGTTCCATTCCAAACAAAGGGAAATTAATTATTATAACTGAACTTTATTCATAAATTCCTCCAAGTCTATGGTATTTATCTCTAAATATTTATTGAATTAGAGCTGTCTTTGTGTAAAGCCTTTGTAGATTACCGACAGAGTGCTTTCTGGCTAAACTTGCTTAATATATCAATTCCAAGTTCGTAATCAAGCTGTGAATCACTTGATAATAAATATATAGATATATTGAGGTATTAAGTTACAGAGATTTACCTTTTCCTAATACATATAAGGAATGTAGAGCTCTTAGTAAGACTTACTTCTTAGTTAACTTGGATCTGAGGCAAGGTTCTAGTTACACAGACTTCACTGCTTTTGAGAATGACTTTGGCTGTTTTAAAAATAATAATGATCTTCACTACACAACTTGCTTGCCAAAATGCAAACCATTTGTAATTTATATATCTACGCCGTTGACTTTAACCTTGAGTGTTTTGGCAAAGCCTTAAAAAAGTGATTCGATTTGTAATTAGTAATTAAACTTTCGGTTTCAAGGCTGCAACCCTTGATATAATGAAATCGCCATAGAAGCTCGTATGTCTTAAGTATGTCAGCATTACCAAAATTACCCAGACTCGCTGTTCTTTGTTAGTCAGCCCGGCTTGATTGTGTCGATTCGGACCTTGGCGGCCATTTTGGCCATTGTTGTTGGCCAGAAATATGTGGCTTGGAGCAAAATAGAGGGAGACATCGACATCGGTATGCAAATTAAATGTTCTAAGCGAACGCGGCTCCAAAGAGGAAATGTCCAAATACGATACGCCGCCACACGGCGGATATCTCTTCTCGGAACGGGTTTCACCGATCGGCCCGGTTCGGATTATATCGGATCGAAAGCCACCAACCAACAACCAACAACCAACAGCCATAATAATGCCATTCTTTGATTGCAGCGAAATGGTGGCGTGGACACAGCTGCCAAACAGGGGGCGTCTCTTGCTGCTCCTGCTCGGCTGCCTCGCCCACCTAACCCACCGGAGCCTGGCCTGGCGCCCGTGTCCGGAGCTCAGTCCCGCCCTGCGGCTACCCTGCAGGTGAGTAGTGCTGGTGGCCACACAGAGAGAAATATTGAGTCGCATGGAGGGTTAATTGGGTCTTTAGTGTAAACCAAAAAGATGTTGAGATGAAGATTTAATTATTTGATGAGAGAATATCAGATAGATCTTTCTAGGTCGAGTTTTTATAATATCTATCTTATGTTTTTCTATATCAACTTAGAAACTCAACATTAACTAAGTTAAAATAATATTTTACAGCTTAAAATTATCTTCTTAGAATCAAGAGAAGAGTTGACATTTTATTTTAGGAATATTGCTTGGCTTGATCTCTGCTACCCTTATTTATTTTTTCGTGGCGTCTACCAGACAGCGGTTTCCGCTGCAGCTGGCCATTATTTTAATATCGCTAAATTACTGAATTGCTGACAACTCAAAGCACCGATGCCGATGCCGATTCATTTACCTTTGTCTTGCTAATCACCGCCTGGCGACAATTACAGGTGCAATGTGGTTCCGTTTGCGTCGACTGGCCAGTTGGGCGCCGTGGCCATGGACTGTGATCGCGTCGTCTTCCACGGCGATGCCCCGCAGCTGCCGTACGGAGCGCCCATCGTGGCGTATACGCAACGGCACAGCGGCCAGCAGGTGCTGCCAGCCCAGGTGAGTGCCTAAACTGAAATGAAATATTAAGTGAATTAAGTATTATTAACATCTTCAAACACAGACATTTGGCCAGCTTAAGTTGACCATCGAGGAGCTGGATCTGTCCAACAATCTGATCCGAAGGATTCCGGAGAAGGCCTTCGACGGCCTGAAGGACTCGCTGACCGAGCTGCGGCTGGCGAACAACTTGCTGGGCGACAATCTCAACCCCATCTTCTCCACCGCCGAGCTCCACGTTCTGAAGAACCTGCGCATCCTGGACTTGTCCGGCAACAAGATCAAGTTGATCGAGGAGGGCCTGCTCAAGGGCTGCATGGACCTCAAGGAGTTCTACATCGATCGCAACAGCCTGACGTCAGTGCCAACCAATTCGCTGAATGGGCCCAGTGCCCTGCGTCACCTGTCCCTCCGCCAGAACCAGATTGGTAAGTGAGAACTCTCATACTCTCTCCTATTTTCCAATACCTGAAGCTATAAAAGATTGCATTTAGATTATTAAACTCTCTCTCAATTTGCGCAGGAACTCTCCTGCCGTCCTCGTTCAATGCCCAGCGCCAGCTGGAGATCATCGATCTGAGGCACAATGTCCTGCGAAGCATCGACAGCCTGGCTTTCAAGGGACTCCAAAGGATCCGGGAAATCAAGCTGGCCGGCAATCGCATCAGCAACCTGAACAGCGATGTCTTCGAGAAGCTGAGCTCGCTGCAGAAGCTGGACTTGTCCGAGAACTTCTTCAACCAGTTTCCAATGGTGGCCCTGGCAGCGGTTCCTGGCCTGAAGCACCTGAATCTCTCCTCCAATATGTTACAGGTAAGCTTATGCGGATTAACAAATACAGTTCATATCTAATTTCGCGTAAACATACTCTCCTCCACAGACATTGGACTACACCCATATGCAGGTGATTAGGTCTTTGGAAACCCTGGACATCAGTCGCAATTCGATAACCACCATAACCCCTGGAACCTTCCGGGAGATGAGTGCCCTAAAGTATTTGGACCTCAGCTTGAACTCGCTGAGAACGGTGGGTAGTTATAGTAATAATCCTCTGATATCTAGGACCTAACCTGAATACCCGCCTCCTGCAGATCGAGGACGATGCCTTGGAGGGGCTGGACAGCCTGCAGACGCTCATTATCAAGGACAACAATATCCTGCTAGTGCCCGGCAGTGCCTTGGGTCGGCTACCCCAGCTGACATCGCTCCACCTGGACTTCAATCGAGTGGCAGCTCTGTCGGCGGAGATCCTCGGTTCCCTGCAGGCGGGCGACATAACCACCCTTTCGTTGTCGAGGAATGTGATTCGGGAGCTTCCGCCCGGCAGTTTCCAGATGTTCAGCAGTCTGCACACCCTGGATCTCGCCGGCAACTCCCTGGCCCTGATCAATGCGGACACCTTCGCGGGGCTGGAGAGCACTCTGATGGCCCTGAAGCTCTCGCAGAACAGGCTGACGGGCTTGGGAGGAGCGCCCTGGGTGCTGCCAGAGCTGAGGAGCCTGGACCTGAGTGGCAACAGCTTGACCGAGCTGCCCAGCAACATCTTCGAGGATCTGGAGAACCTTCAGTCTCTGAATCTGAGTGGGAATCACTTGACCCCACTGACCGGAGCCCTCTTCAAGCCCCTGGCCCGCCTGCAGGTCATCGATCTGAGTCGCTGCAACATCCGCCAGCTGAGTGGAGACCTCCTGGCCGGATTGCAGGACCTGAAGCACATCCACCTCAGCGATAACCAGCTGCAGGAGCTGCAGGACGGCAGCTTTGTCAACCTGTGGAACATAAGCTCCATCGACCTGTCCGACAACCGCATCGGATCCATCCGTTCCGGGGCCTTTGTGAATGTGATGAAGCTGCAGAGGCTGAATCTCCGAGGCAACCAGCTGTCCGCCTTCAAGGGAGAGTACTTCAACACCGGCACTGGGATCGAGGAGCTGGATATTTCCGATAACCAGTTGAGCTACCTGTTCCCCTCCTCCTTCCGCATCCATCCCAGGCTGAAGGAGATCAAGGCGTCCAACAACAAGTTCTCCTTTTTCCCGGCGGAGCTCATTGCCTCGCTGCAGTATCTGGAGTACATAGATCTGTCCCACAATCAACTGAAGACCATCGAGGAGCTGGACTTTGCCCGTCTGCCGAGGCTACGCGTTCTGCTGGCCTCACACAACCAGCTGGACATGGTCAGCGAGATGGCCTTCCACAACTCCACCCAGCTGCAGGTCCTGGACTTGGCCTACAACAACTTGGACAGAGTGGGCGAGCGCACCTTCGAGGGCCTGGTGAGACTGGAGCAGCTCAACCTGGAGGGCAACCGGCTGTCGGAGCTCTCTGACGGGGTCTTCGAGCGCACCAAGCTCCAGATGCTGGAGAACATCAACCTGGCCCACAATCGGTTCGAGTACGCTCCGCTGAACGCCCTGCAAAGGCAATTCTTCTTCGTGTCATCCGTGGACTTGAGCCATAACCGGATCAAGGAGCTGCCGGGCGATGACAGCATCATGGTGAACATCAAGCGGATCGATCTGTCCTTCAATCCGCTCTCGTCCAGAGCAGTGCACAACGTGCTCAACGAACCCAAGACAGTGAGGGAACTCAGCTTGGCGGGCACGGGCATTGAGCAGCTAGAGCTCCTGGAAACACCCTTCCTGCAGTTCCTGAATCTGTCCCATAACAAGCTGCGCAATGTGAAGCCAGAGGTCTTCCAGCGGGTCACTCTCCTGGAGACGCTGGACCTCTCCAGCAACCAACTCGAGTCCCTGGACGATCTGTCCGGGGCGTGGCCCCAACTGCAGGTGCTGCAATCTCTGGACGTGTCCAACAACAGCTTTGAGATCGTGTCGCAGTCCAACTTTGGCCAGCTGGAGATGCTCCGATCCCTGCGACTCAGCCACCTCCCGCGTTGCACCAGGATCGAGAAGAACGCCTTCAAGCAGCTGCCCAATCTGCTGAGCCTGGAGGCCCACGATCTTCCCCTGCTTGGTTACCTGGACCTTCAGGGCATCCTGGAGCTGCTGCCAGGCCTCGAAGCCCTGGACATCGAGGTGAAGGACTCCAGCATTGGCAGTGAGCAGATCCAGCCCCTGAAGCATCCGCGTCTGAGGAGCCTGGGCATTCGGGGCGAGAGACTGAAGTCCATATCCTCTGGCACTCTGGCGGGTCTGAAGAGCAGCGACCTCAGTGTCCAGCTGCGGAACACCTCGCTCAGCGCCCTGCCTCCGGCCCTGCTATTCCCGGTGCCGCGATCCTCCCACCTCAACCTGGACGTGGAGGGATCCCAGATCACGGTGCTTGTGCCGCAGTTCCTCAACGCCTTGGAGGATCGAAGGGCCAGTCTGCAGTTGAAGGGACTGGCCAGCAATCCGATTGTGTGCGACTGCAATGCTCGGGCTCTCCGCCGCTGGCTGCCCAGCTCAGGGATGCCGGATGTCACCTGCCAGGCGCCAAGTTACCTGGCCAACAGGAAGCTCATCGAGGTCGGTGATGACGAACTCACCTGTGACGCCCGACGCATGACCTCCTCCACCTCGAGACCCACTGGCACAGTGCCCCATCTGCTGAAGACCTCCAGTCAGCTGGTTACCCGCAGCTCCACCACCGAGGAGCCGCTCATCATTTGGAGCCTGGAGCCCACACAACCGCCCAGCCTGAAGAAGATCAAGACCAAGGCGCCGCTGATGAAGGCCCAAGCTCCGATTATGAGCAACGACGACACGCTGATCATTGGCATTGTGGGCGGCGTGGTGGCCTTCATAGCCATACTGATCATCATTATTTGCATCATCCGACTGCGCATGAGTAACGCCGAGTACCAGCAGAGTGCGGCAATGATCGGGATTCCGGCGGGCATGCAGATGGGCGCCCACAATGCGGCCTACAACTACAAGAACGGCGGTGGAGCGGGAGCGGCGCTGTATGCGGTGCCTCCGTATCAAGCCAGCTACGCCACCCTGCCCCACAAGGCCGCCTCCATCCACCAGTCCAACCAGAATCTCTCCCAGCGCCAGCAACAGCAGCAGCACCAACACCAGCAGCAGCAGCAGCAGGCGGCAGCGGCGGCGGCGGCCTACTCGACCATGTCCCGCATGTCGTACTTCAGCGGTGCCGGCGGAAACGCCGATGGAGCCGAAAGCCTGACGCACCAGCATCCGCACCAGCATCAGCCCTACATCATATACTCGGATGACAAGGCCTACAGATAGGCAACGCTTCCTTTCATTCCCACTCCAACCCATCCGTCCACTTCCAATCTCAGTCAGTCAGGCGCATCGCCGCTAAAACAGGTTCTACATTATCGCCACTCTCAGCCAACGTTGTATATAGACTTAAAACCATCTAACTGTAACCCTAACTGTATCTATTGTCTTAACCATAATTAAGTGCAAGCAAATCGCTTATGCGGAATAAACAAATCTAGTATAATACACAAAGAATTCTCTTTGAGGGCTGTAAAGCGACCTTAGCCAACGGAAAAGTGAAAAATTTATTATATAGGGGTGGCGGGTGTTTAACCTAAGCAACAATCAAAACAGCGAGAAGGACGATGAACAAACAGCGAGTAAGAACTATGAGGAAGTGAGTAAACCCATAAGGGGAGCCTAAGAGCAGATAGCAAAACAATAAGCAAACAACATAAAATACTAGGAAAAACTGCAAAGATGAAAATATCCCAGCGAGTATAAAAACCAGGAAGCAAATCGACGAGTAAAAGACAAGACGAGCAACACAGCGAGTAATAGGAACTCGGATGAAAACAAGTCAGGCGTATAACCGACGGGAGAGTTCTTCTGGAGTCTCTATTCTTATTTAATAATTTAACTAATTAAGTTAACAAATTAGAAACTTGGAAACCTTGACACCTTTTTCTAAAAGTAAAATATAATTTTAAAAGAATATATATACAATATAACTTAAAGTTTGTAAAACTGTTCAAATTCTAAATTTGGCAATAATTTCGATTTGCCCAAAAATATTTAATCTATATATGAGACCCACAGATAATTGTGTTCCTTAATGAAATTTTAACAACATAAATCCAAGAAACCAATAGACATGATTTGAGCGTTTTTAATACAGTAAATTTCTCATACAACGTTTCATAAAAAAATGTATATTTGTATGTGTATAAATATGTTATGTATGTATATATATATATATGTATGCAACTTCAAGATCGCCATTCACAGTCTTTCTATTCCATATCTTTCACTGGATAACAACAAAACAGTTATCCTTCCATTTAAATGCCAACAAAAACATGTGTGTATCAAATGCACAATGTTAAAACTATCGAACTAATTAATATAAACAAAAACGTGGCCATTATACTCATAGGATGCACAGAGATAAAAACAAATCACTTTGGCAAGTAGAGAGCAGCAGGTAACTAACGACGCTCTAAATTCCGGGTTCATCAAAGCCTCCCACAACCCGCAGATGTCCGGCTAGGCCATTTGCGAGTACGATGTATACAGCTTATAGTTGCGACGCCTGTAGTAGATCATCAGGCCATAGCTGACCAGCAGCAGAGCGATAATAATTAATATGAGGATTCCTGCGAACATATATGAAAGTATTCTGATAGTTACCACCCAGAGGGATGTCATAAGTACTGACTCACCCGTCGCCGCTCCCAGATTGGCCTCCTCGTAGGTCATCATCATTGTGGAGCGTTTGCATTCGCGCTCCCAATCCACGGGCAGCACGTCCTTATACAGCGCAGTCAATTTCTTCAGTGGGCAAGACGGTCCGCAGCCGGGAATGTCCAGCGGCAGAGGTTCAGCTGTGGTGTTCTTATAAAAAATAGAAACCAATGGCGTGTTGTTGTCATCCATCCGTAGCTCGATCATAATGCACGCCACATAGGGGGGACTGTGGAGCTAAGATAAAAGAGGTTAAGTGAATAAGCTAAACAATTATTAACAGCTTAGCTTACTTCAAACATTTTAAGAGCGTTGAGAACATTGGCTATTGTCGTATCATGCGCGCTATAGATCCACATGGAACGATCAGGCTGCAGGCGCCCGGAGGCCTTATCATTTATCCGATGGAAAATATCCCTTAGCAGAGGACCCGCCTTGAGTCTGGCCAGTTTTCGGTTATAAGTGCCAATGGTAAAAGCAAAGTTCGCCGCATATGTGAGCTCCTCGTGGCCATACACCTTTTCAGTCCATTCCGGCAGTGTCATGTTGTACAGATTCTCAATGAACAGTGTGTTATTCAAATACTGAGCGTCGACGAACGTCTTAACAGTTCGACCGCTTTTCTCGGTTAAGTACGCAAAGAGATC
Organism: Drosophila pectinifera; assembly: GCA_008042775.1. Classification (NCBI taxonomy): domain Eukaryota; kingdom Metazoa; phylum Arthropoda; class Insecta; order Diptera; family Drosophilidae; genus Drosophila; species Drosophila pectinifera. Next base: position 67,517 of record VNKC01002971.1, read on the forward strand.
ACTGTATTTATCGGTGAGAGCCACAAACTCTGGCGAAGATTCCACAGAGGCCAGCTCGTAATCGTAGGCGGCGCATGGAGCCTTGGCCGCCAATACTGGATCCTCCTTCTCGGGCATGGTGTGAATGGGAATGGGTTGCCATTTGATAGCTGGATTCCAAACGTCTTCGCCTTGGGGCTCGTACAGACCAGCCAAATTCGATTGGGCACTCATTAAAGTACGATCCACATCGGTCGATTGAACAAAGATGTCCTCGTTGGAGTACCTAGAGCTGAGTAGCGCTGAGTACCGACTCCGCAGCCATTTACCAAGGTCATAGTGCTCTTGTTTGCCCAGCTGTGTGTGGAGTAAAAATGTAGTCAAAAGAATTATGTATTTACTTAATATTATCTTAGCCCCTAAAAGCTTCAATTTTATCTTTGTGTGCTTAATGGCTTGCCAAGATAAAAGGGAAGCCACTTACACAAATATTATTGGAAGTACTCACGTTCGTTAATTGGCCCCATCCAGTGGTCCAGAACTTCCGGTTATTCCATGGATCCGTCGGATACGGGTCGACTGGCGTTCTGTCGCCGTGGCGAAATATCTATTTTGGAGATTACTTATCATATGGCGAACTTCAAACAAAGAAACACCAGCAGCTCTTACCACATGCACGAACTTCAGCTCCCCTGGCAGTTTGGCCAACAGACCTGGGCGGCCTTCGGAATTAGCATACGCTTGGTGGAGAGCATTCCCCAGACCAAAAAAACACACGCATAGCACGGCTATTGAGAGCAGGCAGCGATGCCGTTTCCACATTTTCACAGCCACACTTGACCACCAATAGCGACAACTGTGGGAGAGCATATGTGAGCATGCGGTGGTAATTGGAAATTAATCCGGTTTAAGATGCGGTGGGCAAAGGGTCTTACCTCAACCGTATAACTGGCAACCTGGTCGTGCTTGCTTTTCATATATATGGGTAAATATGGGCCAAACTGAAGTTTAAACAAAAGTCATGCTTCCTTGTTTATAAAATCGTTGACAAATTTGATAACCACAAAGAAGCAGTGCTGCCATCTGCAGCTACCAAAAGTTAAGCTAGAAAAAAGCTAAGCTTTTATAAAAATATTCCAGCCATTAAGCAATGGAAATTGACTTCCTAAAATTAGCTTAAAACTCTTAAGAATCATAAGACTCTTAGACATTCAAAATGTAAACTTCTGTTAAAGGAATGCAGACACCTGCAAAAGTTAACTAAAATTCGCCTTAAAATAGATAAGTTGGCAACACTGTTATTCGCTCGATTAACGATTCTTTCTGCGGAAGCCCTGGGGCGATAACAAAAGGTGCGCAGTGCACCCTGAGCGGGCGACTGTTGAAATTTGAAATTGAAACAAATAAAGAGACAGACTGGTATTTATGATTGTATTGATTGACTCGTCGTATCTAGTTGCACACAAGTAATATGATTATTTAAGTATTGCATTAAATATTGAAACAATCTTATCTACGAATAACAAATATACTGTTGATGTTGGTCTTAAAAGTACGGCTAGAGGACAGATTAAAAAAAATAAATCCTTTCGGCTTAACTAAACGATTCTGAGCGCGAAACAATGGAAAACAAAATTCGGCTATTACATTATTAATTGGAGTTGGGAGTTTGGAGGTCACGTGGACTGGCCAAACATCGGAGTGGCGTTACTTGCTTAAAACCTTCTATTGCCGCCCATATTTGGTCCAGGCCGCGGTCCGCTGAAGCTGCAAGAGAGAGCAGAATGGTTATTTATCGCAGAACGCCTTGGTAGACATATATAGGTTCACCCACCGGTTCCTTTGGCTTCCCAAAGGCGGAAATTCCGTGTGATATGCATTGAAGCCATTCTGATTGTGACCCTTTCCTACTCCTCCTCCCCCCCGCTTGTTGGGGCCCCCACCTTCTAGTTGGCTGCTGTGTTCGTTGCTGGCTGAGCCACGTCTGGCATTAAAGCCCCCGCCCCCATTGTAGAAACCACCCTGGCGTCCACCCTGTGGGTTACCTCTGGATAGGAGAGGAAGCATTCAAATTAATTCAACAGATCGGGTAGGGGCTAATTTTGAACATACCCGTTGGCGCCGCCTTCCCCGCGATTGCTCGAATTCATGGGACCATTTCCGAAGCGTCCAAAGCTCATTTGCTGCTGCTCCACCGGCAGGGCAAAGCCACGGCGATCCTGACGTATATTGTTCCCTGAGTTGCTCCTTTGATTCAGGGATCCGCCACCGCCGCTTCCGGAGCTGCCCGCCCGGAAGTCATTGCTGCTGCTGCTGCTCGCGCCTCCTCCAAATCCGCTCGTCGGGCTGTTCCTGAAGTTTCTCTTGCCAGCCTGAGGACCTTTGCTGGCATTGTTAAAACCTCCGCCGCCATTATTGTCCCACCGGCTGTTGCCGAATCGATTGCCTTCTCTGGCTCCACCTCCCCCAAACTTTCCCGCATTGCCTCCGATCGCGAATTTGTTCCTGAATCCCGGCGGTTGAGAGCCAGCCTCGTTGCTTTGCGGCGGTCCCTTGCCGTAGGGAGCACTCCGCTGTTGCCTGTAATTGGGTTCGTTCCGTACAGGTCCAAATTTGTTGGTGTTGGGCCCCCGAGAGTCGCCCCCATCCTTGGGGAACCTGCCGCCGCCACCGACGCCACCGCTGCCGGTTTCATCTCTGAAGTTCCGCTTGAAGCTGTTCCCGGGAGCCTCTGTGGATCTCTTATGACCTAGATGGGCGCACATGAACCTCTATATGTAACCATATCCGGGATAAGGAGAGTCTTACCCTCTGAGGGCCTGCGTCCCTGGTTGTCACCACTGGCCGGCGGACCGCGGCCGCCGTTTCCAGGGCCGTACTTCGGCCTGCCCGCCTCCACGACGATGGCCTGGCCCTTGAAGACGGTGCCGTTGAGGGCGGCTATGGCCGCGTCCGCCATGTCCGTGGTCTCCAGGTGGACGAAGGCGCACCGATTCATCACGTCACACTCTACAACCGAGCCGTAGTTGGCGAAAAGGCGACGCAACTCCTCCGGCTTGCAGCGCGGCAGGCTGCCAACGAACACCTTGGCGGGCTACATGGATAAAGCTTGCATTACACGGGTTCTGCCCCATCCGCCTGCGTCAACCTCTTCAACTCTTACGTACAGTAGACATGAATTTTAAATAAATTCTCTATATATTTTCGCTTTATTCTTTTATCACCTCTCCCATCGCTACCTGCAATCGTTATCGATAGGTCCGAGCCGTGTATATGACAAATATCTATGCGTTGCGCAAAGCGATGTATCGACCTTTCTGTCTTTTGCGGCTAAAAGGTGCCAAATTGTTGTGAACGAAATATTCGAGAGTCGAATTTCTTGACGGAAATAGTTCTATTTTAGAAATACAAAATTAAACATTTTTTTAAATTGTTCTATAGAAACATCGAACAAAAAACAAAATACCGGAAAGACGTTATCGATGTATCGATAACTGCGATATGCTTCTCGCATTTGTTTACAAATTTAAATATTAACAATATTATTATCAGCAACTTATGCACAAATGTGGCAACCTGGGAATGAGGAGAGTTACTTCGACAATATGGAGTTTAGTAAGAACGTGGTCAATATCCTGCCGAGCGTGGAAATGCTAGTGAGCTTTAACGGCGACATGACGCGATCCAATAGGCGGGCGTGCCTACTGTACGCGGAGAGAATGGACTTTAAGGATATAATCGTAAGTCAGGGCGACCCAGATCTTTCGTGATATAGCAGACCTTATTATTATTGATCCACAGCAACTGCGTTTGACGGAGAAAGCCGACCAACGGCGCATGTACATCTCCACCGTGGACAGCGCCTCCTTCCACGAACTGAAACAGGATCAGTCATTGAACGTGACCTTCTCGGGCTTTATGGAGAACGTAGTGCGTATGCTTAAGGACTGCCAGGCTGGCAAACTCGAGCTGCATCTCTCTGCCAGAGAGCAGAGTCTCACATCCAGCCAATCCCACGACTACCACCTGCAATTCGTGGAAATTAGATCCTTTAAGAACCTGGTGCACCTGTGCCTGCCCTGCCGGTCAGCTCCATTAAACACCGTACTCTTCTACATCAATCTCATGCTGGACGCCTCCCACACGAAGCAGTATATGCTCGAGCAGAGTATTCAGCAAATTCAAGCAGAGCTAAACTCCCAGCGTTCGCACATGGAGCGTTTGGGCACGGAAAACAGCAGTCTTAGAGAAGCCTTGGTCGAAAATAGTAGGATGCTAGAAGAGAAGCACGCCCTGGAGATAAAGCGGGTCCAGGAGAGCCTGTCCAAGGTCAACGACCAGCGCAGCAATGAACTGGAGCGGCATCGTAGAGCGATCGCTGGACTCCAGGCGCAATTAGATAAGGCTTCCCTGGACAAAGCCGATCTACAAACATGCCAGGAGCAGTCCGAGAAACGTTGTCAAACGCTGGTCGAGGAGCTATCCTGCTGCAAATCGCGTGTGGTTACCCTAAAGGAGCAGAACGATAAACTCCATGCAGATATATCCAATGCCAGGAAGCAGGAACGCAAACTGGAGTACAAAATCGAGGATCTCAAACAGCACACAGCTGAGCTGCAGGAGCACATTCAAAAGAGCAACAAGGAGAAGGTATGTGAGAATCGCATTAATGTAATCAGAGGTATAAAATTATAATATTTTTTGGAAAGGCCAACATTGCCGCTGAGCTGGAGGCCGAGAAGAAAATCCTGCACACCAAACGCCAGGCTTTGGAAATGGCCTCCGAGGAAATATCAAAGGCCAACCAAATAATCCTCAAACAGAGCCAGGAGGTGCTCAACCACAAGAAAACCATCGCCTGGCGCACCGAGGTGGCTCTGCAGCAGGAGAAGGCAGTCCACGAGAAGGAACAGCTGTTAGCTATGCGCGAAGATGAGCTGCGTCAGGCACGAATAACCATTGAAAAGCTAAGGGAGGAGATTCCCGAACAACTACAGTCCATGCGCCATTTTGCACAAGGACTGGAGCAGAAGTACTCGAAACGTAAGTTTGTGATGCTGGGGCTCTGCCCAAATTCCACTAATTCTTCACTACTTACAGAGATCCTCACGCTGAAGGAGCGACTATCCATTCCCACTGGCAAGGAAAACCGCCGCTAGTTAAGCTTATTGTTCATGAATTTTTCGTTTTTTTATTTTATTTTGCACGCGTTCAGTAAAAGTAGATGTTCGGCTCTAGTCATAATCCTCCTGGACACTCTCTCTTGCATGAGCAGTGGCCACGTTCACCGCCTGGCTGATGTCCTCGATTTGGTTCAGTTTCAGTCGCTCCCGAATCAGTTCTGCAATCGCTTTCTTGGTGCGTCGATCCAATCGCTCCAGCTTCTTGCTGGCATCTCGCTTCAGGTCCCAATCCGGCTTTCGCGGCGCCAGATTGGTTATGTCAATCTCGTCGATCACCATAGGCTGCTGCAGCAGATTAAGCTGGCCCTCCACGGCGGCTTCGATGCTCCCCGTGGGCTCCTGGGGCAGAATCTCGCCGGTGGTGTTCTCATTTTGTGGCTTGTAGCTACGGAATATGGGTCTGCGGAACGGGATAGAAGTTAAATATTGTTTGCATGACCAATTTCACAATTTTACTTTGGCAAGTTTTCAGTGGACTCCGCCGCATCTACTCCTTTATTTTGTGCCTGTTCCCGAAGTTTTTGCAACCGCTCTTTGCGCTTCAGGGATTCCTCCGTCAAGCGGCCTACGTTATTGTCCATCACGCCCATATATTATTTATTTTAATTTTGTTTTTAAGACAGTTGATATATTCGTGTTTGTTTACGTTCTGCGACGGAGTCTCTGGTTTGTACCTTTTAATCGATATCAATATCGATAAAATTTTATGTTGTGCGATATATACCAAGGAATATATATACCCAAGGAATCACAATTGCGCTAGTTTTAAATATAATTTGTAATAAGTGATAGAGTTAAATTAATAAAATATTAATAAAATTAATAAAATTAAAAAAAAATTAAGACTAAAATAAAAAAAATATTAAAAAAATTCATCTATGTATTTACATATAGATATGTACATAAATGGTTTATGACCTTGATTTTATAATATCGAAGATCGAACTGTCAGATAAATCAACATTTCTCCTTCTTCAATCCACAGCGTTAAGAAATTAACCGGATTCCGTACGCTGGTGGGTGATGGTGGTGTCGGCGACATCCTCGCTGCACTGGTCCTTGTCGCCCCACCCCCACACGGGGTGGGAGCCATCTCCCGTCCGCAGAACACGCCGTCGGACCATGTCCGAGGACACACTCTTGAGGTCGTAGGCCCATCCCAGCCAGGCAAAGAAGTTGATAAAGGCTGTCGTGACGTCCCGGGAGTACGGACCCAGCTCGGCACTTTTATAATCCCACGGAAAGACGTGGTGATAGTTGTGGTAGCCTTCGCCGAAGCGCAGCCAAACGAGAAAGGCCTCGTCGGTGGGACTGATCCTCTTGTCGTAGGGACGCTTGCCGTACATATGTGCCGAGCTGTTCACCAGCCAGATGAGGTTCAGGGTTGTTACCCAGCGGAGCAGGGTCATCACGTGCCAGGAGACGTTGAGCGACTCGCCCCACAGATACATCGGTAGTACTGTCGGCATGACGAAGCAGATGATTGGCATCAGGAGCATGTAGTACTTCTTTTGGAACATCACCATGCGATCCTGCTCCAGGTCGGACAGGTCAATCTGCTTGCCCTTGGCCAATACCTCGGGATGCTTGCGGACACACAGCCAGCCGATGTGCGAGAAGAACCAGCCGCGCTCCGAGTTGTATGGATCGGCGTCCGTCTCTGTGAACTTGTGATGCACGCGATGATCCCGCGCCCAGATGTACACCGCATCCTGGAAGGCCAGCGTGTTAAGGAACAGGAAGATAAGGCGGAGAGGCACGTTCGCCTTGAAGGTGCGGTGCGCCCACAGGCGATGTGCGCCGCCGGAAATGCCCAGGGCTGTGACAACTATCGCGATCGGGAAGAGCAGCACCGTCGTCCAGGAGGCCTTTGTCAAAAGTAACCACACGCCGTACAATGCGAATAGGTGAAGGATCACAAAGAGCACAATGTTGATCCAAACCAGCTGCAGCTTCCGCCCGTCAGTGGTCTTCAGCTGGCCAACATCCTTGACCAGGCCACCGTCCACCGTCTCCGCATCCGACTCGTAGAGCACTCCAGTGGCGTCTTTGCTGTTCGGCGGCATTCTGATCGACGTTTGAGTCTGAAATGGCCCCGCCGTTGTACTTATACACAGTTCCACTAGGCGGAACCGAAGACTTAGGTTCGAAGGTTAGGGCATATGTACATTGAAGTTGTTTTAATTAAAATGGAAATTGTATAAATTAAAATTTCAATTTAATTCAATTCAAAAAAAAAAAAATAAAAACAAATCTTGAGTCTGAAATGGCCCCGCCGTTGTACTTAGGTAGGGTTATATATACATAGGTTGTATAAATAAATATCAAATATCATTAGGATAAAATATAATTTTAGCATAATAATCACAAATCATGTAGGGTTTGCTTCCACAAAAATGTCAAAAAGTTTTGATAACTTTTTTAGGGTTTCAATTTTGTCTCAGTGTACAGAACACTATTAGATTATTATTGGGTGTATGGGTTTATATGTATGTATATAAACACGCATTATGAATAAGTCAAGATTGCCCCCTGTTTATGCATCGCACGCGTATCCACAAAGACGCGAGTGGAATTGATAATATTGAAAATGTTATCCCGCCATTAAACCAGGTAGTCTGGATTATAAGCCCAACATTATTTTGAAAAAATAATAATAAAATAAATAAGAACAAAAAGTCCTTATGTCGATAAACCCAACCGAACTTGGCCAGATCGCCTTGGCTGCTTCCTTCTATGGGGCCGAAATGAATATAAAGCTCATGTGACCATCAAATTCCGATCCAGTTGTTGCTATCTGAATTGTTATGGAATAAAACCTATGAATTGTCATAAGGTATAAAGAATACAGCGAAATCTGGGGCACCTTTACATGATTTTTTTGTGTTTTCTGAATGATCGATCGAACGATGTCTAGATCGACTAGGCTTTTGATGGTGATCAATAGATAGATAATACCCATGATATTTATATATATTTATACATTTATATATTTATATATCGTTACTCTATTCAGGGTTTAAGTCACTTCAACATTTTACATTATCAATCCAGCTCGACAAAAATCAGACTTTTCAAAAATGACCATTTAATTTTTTGTTTGAATTTAAAAATGGAATTAACTTGTTTTTAATAATGAAATTATAATAATTAAATACAATAATAAAATAAAAATAAATTAAATTAATTAATAAATATTTATATCATTGTTTGCCGATCTGAATCGAGAATACATAGCGTAGCCACACTGCTTTGAAACAAGCAGTGCAAGCTGACCTGAACATTCTTGTTCATTCAAGTGTGACCAATTACCGTGGCGGGATGGGATTTTTGCTTTCGATGCGGTCACACTGGCTCTAACATAGCTTGATTGCGATCTGGTTCAATTAGTGTGACCAGTTGCCGTGATAGAGGAAATCCGGTCCTCTTCGGCCGAGTTTCAGCAAATAAACGGAAACAGTGAACGGTCGATGCGCTATAATCGGTCGGCAAAACGATTCAAAAACCGAAACCGGCAAAGTCTACTGCTAGTGGAGAGCGAGAGAAAAACTGGGAAAATATAAGGCAAACTGACTATCGCGGCAAGCTGTGAGTGTGTGCTTTGCGAGATCGAATTAAAACAAAAAAAAGTGTGCAGAGAAGGACAAGCAAGCGAAAAGGAATTCGTGACTCTCGGCGAATTCTCTGCGTCTCTCCTTCGCCGCTCTCTGCCCCCGTGCCTGTGCCAGTGTGTGTGTGTGAGCGTATCCACAGTCCCCGTGTGTGTGGCGGCGTGCCTGTCGTGTGCGTGTGTGTGCGAGCGAGCGAGAATCTGCAAGAAAAGCAACGCCAAAAAAAGGAGAAGCGAGGAAGCGATATAAGTGAATCATCTCGAAAAAAGAGCAGCTAATCCGAGTCCCAAGGTACCAGGAGCATGGAGCAGCACGAGGACAACTACTTGCAGCACCGCCTCGCGGAGAGCCTGCAGATATCCGGCGGCGCCGGCGAAAACCATTTGCTGCATAATCTTGCGGATCCCGCCGGCGTCGACCTCTCTGCCGCTCCGAAGTCGGAGCGTGACGGCGATGGCGATGGCGACGAGGACGAGGAGTGGAAGTATATACACGAGGTGCAGCAAACCGAAAAGTTGCAGCAGCAGCAGGAGCAGCATCCCTTGGACGCGGACAATGGCTTTGGCCAGGATGACCTCATCCGCGGCAATGGTTTGGGCAACGGCCTGGCTGCCGCCGCCGCCGCTGCTGGTCTCAGTCTGGTCTACGAGGAGGAGGACGTGGAGGTGATCAAGCATGACGGCGATCTCTCCACCAACTCCAACACCACAACATCTACGGGCGAGGTGCTACAGCACCAGGAGGAACAACGGCAGGAGCAGCAACAGCAGCTGGAGCTGGAGCCAGAGCAGCAGCAGCAACAACTGCAGCAGGAGGACGAGGATGAGCCTAGCTCCGTGGCCACAACCTACGGCACCAGCAGCCTCAGCGAGAACAACCAGGAGGAGCCGGAGCAGGAGCTTGCGCCACAGCCAGTTGCTGCTGTCCAGGAGCTGCTCTTCGAGGCCTTCGACAACAAGGAAAACACCGAACCCGCCGAGAGCCACGAGGAGAGTCACTCGCAGCTGAATCCCAATGCCGTGGCTTTTGTGCCCAACTTTGGTTCGCAGCCATCATCGCCACTGCCCGGCAATGCAGGAGAGGAGCCTCTGCTGGGCCTGAATGCTCGCCAGCTGCTGGCTCCGCTGGACGATCTGGTGGCCGAGAGTCCGCGCAAGGGGTCCGCCCGCGAAAACATGGATACAATTGCCGTGCCCGATGAGATGGAGTTTGACATCGAGGCGGACAAGCGACCCCACGAACTCGAACAGGATTCGGACATCTTTGGGGCCGGCAACCTCGAACAGCAGCTGCTCAACGGCGCCGGCAATGGAGAGCCAGTAGGCACGCTCGACCATGGACCGGAGACCAGTGTGGACCTGGACTTGTCACTGGACCAGCTGCCCACTGTCGGTGACGCTGCTGACGACGTCATGAAGCAATCGATCTACGCCGAGCACAACGCCTCCATTGAGGATATCCTGAACTCCGTGCAGCCGCTGCCCGAGCAGACCGGCGACGAGAAGGAGCTGCTGCACGTGGAGGAGAAGGAGCATGTCTCGCAATCGCCCTCCACCGAGGAGCTGCAGTTCCAGCAAGAGTTCCAGCAGGTTCGTCACCAGCCGCCTTTCTTGGGCGGCGCTGGCGAGGATCCCATGCAGGCCTCCTTCTATTTGGAGCACACGTCTCTAGAGGCGCAGAAGGAGCTGGAGCAGGAGCTGGAGGAGCAGGTACAACAGCCAGCTGACACCTCCGATCCCTTTGGCGAGCAAAGTCTGCTGCTGGACACCAGTGCTCCGGTGTTCAGTCCTGAGGCCCATGAGCCCGTGGCCAAGTTGGAGCTAGAATCGCAGCAGGCCGACATAGTGGACATCACACCATCGCCGCTCTCATCCACCGAAGAGAAGCATCTGGTCGAGGACACCAAGGAGCTGCTTGAAGAGCCGGAACGCGTGGAAATCGAGGCAGAACTCGTTAAGCAGGAGGAATTGGAGCTGGAATCCAGGCAGGAGCCTGCTCTGGAGAGTCCCTTGGAAGAGGAATCCCATCTCTGTGAGCCCTTCTCGGTCGAAGCTCCTCCGCAGGTAAGCTGTCGATTCAAAAGCGATACAAATTCAGGGGATGGGACAGGAGATGACTCATTCAAAGTGCCAAAAGTCATCATTATGCACTCGTCATCTGCAACCCCGAGTGGCAGTGCGTGTCCCGTGTGTGTGTGTGTGTTAATTTTTCCTGCCACGCTTCCTGCCCCTTTTTTTGCCCTGTTGTCCTTGCCTCTCACCTGGACGGGCCAGCGGTAAAAGGAGAAATCATTAAATTTGTTGGTATACTACTCCTTTGTCTCTACTCCTGGCATGTGCATTTGCTCCTCTCTCTCCCTTTTTGCTGCCTGTTCTCTCTCTTCCACATCCTTACAGTGAGTTATCCTGCGGTTAACCCTCGTGTAGAAAATAAATATATTGTGTCTATACTCCCGGGGGTTTTGAATGTACATATGGAATATCCAGTTCAGATTAGTTTAATGACTTAATTAAATTTTTATAGATTTTTCTTACTTCTTTAAAATGGCCTTCGGTAATTCACTCTGCCTACCCTTATTTTTATGGTTTTCCAGTAAGAGCTTACATTTGTTACAAAAGAAATGTTCTTATAAAAATGTGATGTTTTAGGAGTAATGTTGATAGGTCTGAGGAAATCGAAGAATTACTTTTTTGGGTACAAATTATTATTATAAAAACTAAAAAATAATTTAGATTTCCCATAACAATTAAGTAAATATTTAAACAAATAGGCATCGGTATTGAAAGGAATTAAACTTTTTAGATTTCTTATTAGTATGAATATATAAGTATTGGTGTTAAGTAGGAAGTCTACCTGAATTTTAAATCTCATCCCCAAGGCTCCACTGTAGTGCATTTTTATTCTAGGGTGTGTTCCCTCGATTCGCTCACGCGTCGCTGTCGGCGTCGCTGCTTCTGCGCTCCTTTTTCCTTGCTCCTGCTCCTGCTCCTGCTCTCCATCTGTCTCGGTCATGTCCTCGCCCTCGTTCCTGTCCACCTCCTCCTCCGCCTCGCTCGCTTTGTTCGCTGCATTCGGGTGGGGTCGTCGTGTGTTTGGTTACGGGTCGACTGCCACTCAATTTTTACACTCAACAGGACACGCAAGTGTTTTCCCATTGCCCGGAGTCGGTGGTGCTAAGGTCCCGGCGTTCTCCCAGATGGGGATTTCCTCCGAGTTTTCGGTGCTTTAAATTTCATTTCCAAATAATTAAGGGAGGTCCACAAGGGGGTAGTTTACATTTTATTGTCTTACTGGTTTTTGGCCACTTTAAATTGTTGACCTCTCTGTACAAATAAATGAACATTTCGGGGTGTTTTCATTCGAGTCCCGAGACATTTAAAAACAATCAAATTTGGTGTAATAAAATACATAATTCTGAATGCATTATTCACACTTTAACTTATGGTCTTAAATATACATATGAAATTTTTAAGAATACTGTCACTTTTCAGAAATATTAGAGAGCATTCTCTAGTTTAGAAATTTCAAGTATTAAAATTATAAATTATTATAAATTAAATCGATTTCGATACTAAATTCCGAATAATATTATTATTTTTTAAAATTTTATTTTTAAGCTCGATCTTAAAAAGTCGAGTAATCGAGGTTTCTTTCTGATTTCCATCACATTATTTGGAATTTTAACTAATATCTACGTATACATTTTTTCAAAAACTTAAAATTTTTAGTTTTCAACCTTATTAAATTTAGAACTTGTAATCCATAATCAAAATATTGAAGATTTTTAAACATTTTGTTTTTTAAAAAAGTCAGTTTCATCATCTACTTTAATTTAATTAATTAGTTAAAGTGAAAAGTTTATAGTCTATTAAAGAAACATATTCAATAAAATGCAATCGAATTGGGAAGCGGGAACCGTGGTGAGTGTTACCATTTTTTTGTTTAGCACCTTGTGGGGTTCGATATCCGTTCCAATTGGGACTTCTGTGAGCTGCGGTCAAATATTCTTGTATGTACTCATCTTGGGCTCTCTCTTCGGCCTCTCTCTCGCTGTCTGCAATCTGCATGACCAGCAACACCAACAACACCAACAACATGTGTAACAGTAAATGGCGTTGCCAACTGCGGCAAGAGTTGCCAACCTTTTCGCTTGGTTGCAATTCTCCGGCTCCAATGCACACACACACAAGAACACCACTAGCACAGACACGCTTTCATAATTACAACAACAATAACAGCCAGCAGCTGCACTGCAAAGAGAAGGAGCGAGACAGTGATAACTTTGGGTTCATTTAATTGGGTCATATACGGTTTTTCGCTTGCATGTGTATACGATTTTTATGATTTTTGTTGTTGTTAATTTTCCCTCTTTCCCACTCTCCCACTGTCTGCTTTGCATTTGCTTTGGCTGACCCATTGTTGTTGTTATCGGCACTTCCTGTGGGAGTTTTGTTTTGTGTATAATTTACGCCCTGCAACTTAACTTCTTCTTTGTGTTCCGCTGCGTCTTTTGCTTCTTTCCCACTCTTCCCTCTTCTCTTCATATTAAACTTATTTATGTATCAAAGTGATTTGTGCCGCTTGTCTCCTTTTGCAATCGCTTTTATTATCAATCCGTTTTGGCGATTCCTCTCTGCCTCGCCCCTTTCTCTTTTCTCTTACTCTCTTTTGACCCGGAATACATTCTTTTTTTTGGTTTGATTTGATTCCATTTCGTGACGCATACCATTTAATACTGTTTATATATGTCAACAATAAGGAATAACAAAATGAGCGTAGCAGACAGCTTGTCCCCACCAACAGCAACAATAATAATGTAAACAATCAAATAGTAAGACAAACAGCAAAGAGACACGGGAACCACAATAGTTTTATCAGAAACACACAATTAAGCACAGTGTTTGGCTTTCAAGTGGTGTGCGAGTGTGTGTGTGGTCAAGTGGTCATTAAGTTGTAATTTCGGATTGATTTATTGACAGATTCGAACGATGATTGTCTGTTAATTAGCAGATGATAGAAGCCAGCGGCAGCCCACAGCTACAAATTATGTTAATTTAACATTGGCCCCCTAGCGCAGGAAATGTTATCGTAAAATACATAATTATTAGTTTGGGAATGCAAATTGTCGGTTTTCAATGTCAAAACAATTTATATATATGAATATGCTTGCTACATATATTTAGTATATATTTGCCTGTTTGGATACCTTTTTAAAGTAATAAATGATTGAAATAAGGTACTTTTATCAAAATATAAGGTAAACCTTTTCTATTAAATGTACTAATAAAAAAAAAAATAATTTGACCTATTACTTTTATATTTAATAATTCAAATTGAAAAAAAAGCACTGTTCAGGCTTATCATATCATCAACCTAGAGAAAGGCCTCGATATTTATCGACGTTGGCATTTACCTGTATAGTCGATAGTCGATATGAACTCGATACATATTCTACCTCTAGCATTGAAATAAACTATTTCCTTGACACCATATTAACACTTCATTTAAAATAAAAACAATTTTTAAAAATACATTGTAAAAAGTACAGTGGTTTACAGTTTAAATTGTTTCCTTTAACCCATATTCTCGAAATATTGCTTAATAGTGATCATAGAATGAAATGCATTCTACGACTCAACACTCATTGCACTTTGTCCTAAGTCACATCGATCATGCACAGCTCTATTTTTAAAATCGCCCATTATCAGAGGCGCCATCTCATCAGATGATTAAAATCCATAGACTGAGGGGTTGTAGAAAGACAAACAACTGAACTGATAAATGCGCAAATAAGTTCACGCGTCCAGGTTATGACTCAGCTTCCCATTGGAAGACGGGAAGGGAAAACGAAACTCTCAACTTTAAACTAAAACAAACAAGGGCCGAACTGAATAGAATTACGCGATTTCAGTTTCCAAATCCAACTACAAATTGTATTGTGGAGGCAACTTTCGCCAGCGCGGCAGTGCAGCAGCGGGTTCACACAATTCGCATGACATTTGCTGGAACCTTTTCGGCTTAATTAAAATTTATACAATTTACATACATCTGCTGCGATATCATTGTTAGATGGAGAGGCATGATAACTGGTCCCCGGCCCAGGCCGCATTATTATACACTTTTGCTCTTAAAATACATTGTTTTTGTGTTTGCTGCCGCTGTCTGTAATTGAGGGAATTTGTAATTTAAAACAGCGCAAAAAGAGTGCGGGTGTGACTAAGCGACCTCCCGAAATAAGTGTATATGAAAACGAGAGCTCGTTGGAAATTTCTGCGGTTTTATTCGTTCAATTCCAAGCCTGACCCCTCAGCACGTGGCTGCTGTAAAAAGGGTTTAATTCGCAGACATGGGAAATATATATAACTACTACGTGAGGGTATAAAGCGGAAAAACACAGATGTATACAAATGTAGTAAAATACATTTCACCATAAACCCCCTGGAAAGAAATAGAAAACCTAGTAGTTGTACTTCTAAAAATTCTCTAAATCGAATTTTTATTCCTACAAAAATACATATTGTATTGGACTGTTTTAGAGTACTAAATTATGTGTGTTATTTACTATAAAGGTTGTGTTAAGATTTAGTTATTAACAATCTATGTAAGCCAAGAGTAAGTGGCCGTAAAAGCCGAACTGCGATTTACGGCCTGCCTCACAAAACGTCTGAAAGCCTAGAGAAAACGAACTGGCTCCAGTTTTTTGCAACTTAAGAGAGAAAGAGCAGACTACAGCTTAGGCTATAATTAAGTCTGAAAATCCATTAAGATTATTAACTCAATTAAAATTGCTGCTCGCTTCTTCACTCCGCCGCCGTTTTTATATATTTTTTGTGTGTTTGCGGGTAATTTAGTTCACCCATACAGCCGCACTCGGAGGGGAGAGTATGTTATGTTTTATATTTTACTTTTTTTTAGCCACTCAGCTTTTTTAGTAGGCGCCACTCGATGGCTTGCGACTATGGGAAATGCAATTGCGGTCTGATTTTCCCTGTTACTGTGCCGGCTGCACGGCCTACGCGACGCGTCTGCCCACACAGGACAAGTGCTTAGAGATGCAGATAGTTAGATATAGACTACCCACCTTTGGCCGTATCACACACATAGGATTGACGCCCAAAAAATATATATGTAAGGTACTCGAACAGGCGCCGAAGAGTAAATAGTATAGGTACATAAAAAGATACATAATCGCAGAATTTAGAGGCTTATATTTGGTTATAGAAGCTTAATAATTATTTGGGATACTCTAAAAAATTTTAAATATTATTTATTTAGTCAAATAAATTAAAGGGTGTCTAATTTACTTAATTTCCAAATTAATACTACTGAAACTCCTGTAATATCTTTTAAATAATTTCACATAATTTAGATAAGGTTTCATATAATTTTGGATACTTTGCAACAATTCAACCTCAAGAGGAGAATAAATTAACGTATTTTATTTAATCTTGCCTTTTTCGTATAATTTGTAAAATCTCAAGAAATTTGTTTTGGCAGCGCTATTATTCTGACCGTAATTGTGTGCCTTTTTTGTTTTTGTTTCTGTGCCTGTGTATCTGAGCGAAACTCGTTTCATTTTGCGGTTTCTCAGCAGCGACGATGAGGCCCCAAAAAGCCAAAAAGCAGAACAATTGCAGGCCGAGACAAGAAATCTTGCTGCAATATGACTGCTGCTGCTGCTGCTGCTGCCGCTGTGTGGGTTGACTTGGAGTGGAGTTGATTGCCAAAAAGGCACACGGAGGAGCACTTGACAACGCTTGCCAATCCAATCCACAATCCAGCAATCCAACCTGGGCGCAGACAGAGAGGAGAGAAGGAGACCGGGGTCCAGGGCCAACTCTGGCAGGCTGGGACGACTTGACGATTAATTGCAGCATTTTACATTTCGAGTTCAAAAGAAAATGCTTTCAGCAGCATCGTCGTGAGCAGCAGCAGCAGCAGCAGCAGCAGCAGTTCCTCCGCCGCTTGTATCTTGCAGATATAATATCTCATGCGGTCTTTGGCCGCTGTATGTGCGTTATCTAAATTTACATTTCTTGCCAAATACATATATGTTTGTGCTCAACAGTTGGGGCGAAGATAATGGTGCAAAAAATACGTACATATATAATATTATTTTAAACCTTAATGTTAATGTTATTGAGACAAAATTAACACTAAAAGGTTGGGTATATATGCGAATATTTAACTTGCTATTAACGCCTAAACGATAAAATATTGTTGACGCTAGGAGCTAGCATGTACGCTTTAGTTAACAAATAATATTATTTACTAGTAAAGGTCTGAAGAGGTTATAAATTAAGAGATATCTAGTGGATAAAATAATTCTCAGATCTTGGAAATATTTCTTCTACCGCCACTGTACCTACCAACGACACTTATGAGCGCTCTGCACTTTGCCGAGATACAACGCTCGGCTGACTTCCTCATCCACATCCTCCTCTGCTGGTGTGCCTCTGCCGCCTGCCTGGTCAGTGTGTATTTATAAAATGCAAAAATGCAAAAATCCTCTGCCAAGTGCCAAGTTCAATAGCTTTTCGTACACCACACACAGAAATTCGCGTACACAAAATAATTATTCAAAAAAAAGAGAAAGAAAAAAAAAACAACGGGAGACAAGATGTCGCTTAGCATGTTTTGGCCCCTGCAGCGCTGCGATGGATGGATTCTGGGATGGATTGGGCTGCCTGGCTGCTGGAGAGCATGGCGAACGGTGAACGGGGACTAGTAGTGGATGGCTCATGGAGGAGGCAGGCGGCAGGAGGCAGGAGGCTGGAGGCATCGTCTCCCCTCCTGGCATAAAAATAGAGTTTAATCGCTGCTGGATGTGGAAGTGGAAGTGGTGGGCTGTTGGCACGAACCCATGCCTTGGGGTGTGTCACTACACCGCCAGAGCCTTCTGAAAAATCGAGAAAAGTGCTGTTAATTGAAAGACATTCCAGAAGGAGGCCAAACTATCAACTCCACTCAGCCATCCATCTATCTGCCCCTCGGAAACTATCCGCAAGATTGATGTTCTCCATGCCGCGAGTTACCGAACCTATTTGTCATTTAAGTGCCATCCATCCGCTCTCGATGGGGATTTAATGAATGTCTAACAAGACATAACAGTTTTGGTGACAATTACTACCTGACGGAGGTGGAAAAACGAGGCTAGCAACAAATCGCGGGGCTAAATGGCCATAAAACTGGTTAAATTTAGCTGGAAATCATAATAATTTTGTCACAGCGCTAGGAAAACACGAAAGCGTAAAACGGAAGCCAGAAAATAGTTTGTGCACTGTAAAATATATCTAGACAGTGTCAGGGAAATGAGTGAAAAAAATAAGTTACTCATTTATATCATAAATTTATTCATTATTTATAAACACTTGCATTTTATCGTCTTATCAGTCAGTTCCTAGTTCGAACAAAACCGCCATTAATCACACTCGAAATCCCATAAGCATTCTCCCGATAATATACAAAAATGACATAATAAAATGGCCCCAACTCTATTTATAGTTTAAATAATCAACGCGAATTCCTCTTCTAATGCCGCTCAAGTCTAGGCTATCCACAGATAGTTGAGGGAAAGAAGACCTCACTAAACTTTAGTCATAAGTGCTGGAAAATAAACTGAGTTGTAGCCCGGAGGGGAGTCATGATCGTGTTTGTCATAAAAGAAAATTGTGCAAAATAAATTCCGAGAACGACGAAGGCAATGCTGGACCGGTTAGCTGTGAGTACGACTGCTTTTGGCTCAACCTGCAGGTCAATTTACTTAAATTAATCATAAAAAAGAACGAAAAAGTGCCTAGAGAATACGTCAAATTTAATGACAGACTCCCATTTGTGTTTGGTTTGACTTTAAGTTGGACATTAGAAAATCGAATAGACAAGGAAGCTACTTGGAAAAGCGACAAATGGGAGTAGGAATCCAATACTTTGACAAAAAGGGCATTGCTTAGTTTATTTTATTGTGATAATACAAATTGTAAAGCGTGTTACCTTTTTATGCTACAAATAAGTTTAAATAAAAGGAATTCAGATATTTAGTTTGTGTTTCCGGCCAATAGAACCATATCTAGTGTAGTTCCCGTTTTCTGGACTTCTTTTTGCCGCCGAGTGTGGCAAAGAGTTACCTTTCGAATTGTTGAGAGATTATAGCATTTTCCCCTCCCATTTTCCCCGGCGGTGTGAAGCGATGGCCAGAGGCACTGGCCATTAGCCACAAGGCTTTTTGCCTCGCCTTGCCTTTTGTCTAGAGCTGGGGGCCAATGCTAAAGAACTCATAAAATAAAATAAAAAAAGAAGTGGCAAGGGAGCGTTGCTCTTGGCCGTTTGCTGCGGGCTGTTGGCTGCTTCTTTTGCTGCCAATTGCCAAACCGAACCAAACCAAGCCAGTGTTCGTGTGCTGGCCAACTGGCAAAGTTGGCCAGGTGTTTTATTACCATTTGCGCTATTAACAATTTCTTTTGGCCAGTGCTCGCCGATGGTTCTCTTTTTCTATCTCATATTTTGCACTATTATGAATTTGCTAGTTTGACTCCGATTTTCCCTCGTTCTTTGGCTTACCTACATATACCCCCCTTGTGTTTTTTGTTTTCTTTGGCGTCCATCGTGCAGCTTACCGTTTTGATTGTTAATGGAGGTTTTCGTTCGTTTTATGGCCAAGACTTGGACTTGAAGTCCGAGTCCGAGTCCGAGTCCGAGTCGGAGTCGGAGTTGGCCAACAAAGCCAGTCAATTTCATGGCTGCGGCTCCGTTCTAATGTATCTATCCAAGTGCAGTGCGGTTGCCAGCTATCTGTATCTCGCTTTGTAATTGTATCTTTTCGGTTCCTTCTTGGTCTCGTTGAATACTTTCACAAGAGCAGAAGAACGCCAGGGAAAACAAAAACATAGGAAAATGCCAAGAAAATACAGAGAAAACGCGCTGTTAAATCTGTTTCATGTCGGCGCAATAATAAGGAAAATGCAATGTGCCAGGCATTTTTCCTTATTTCTCTACGCTTTAATTCTGCCAAACGAAGCTGTATCTCTTGCTATGCATCTTTATCACATTTAACCAAATGGATTTATGAGCTACTCTGGGGCAAACTAATAAACACAGAGTGGGGCCAATCCCAAAGCCTTTCACTTGGCCAAGAACCATTTTTATTGGCCCAGCGAATGGGACTCTGAACAGATTTATCATCCAGCATCGGCGAAATGAATTGGATCCATAAAATGCACTTGGCTTTCGATGGAAAGGAGATAAAATTGAGTGGAAAGCTCTATAACTTCTCCTCGTCTTTGAACTTTCAAAGTCACGCCCTTTTGTTAACACACATTTCAATTAATCTTTCCATAGCTGAGGTTTCAGCAAACCTTCCTTTAATTTATTTCTTAGCATTGGGGTCTTAACTTTAACAAATTAACATAAGCTGTTGAAAACTCTATATTCTTCAAAAATACTTTTTGTTCGAGTGAACGAAATACAAACTGAAGTTTCATTTTTTCCGTCTTTCGCAGAAAGTTTCCCCCAAAGTCGTGTTAACATATTTTTTCCATATTCTCCAGTCTGTAATCCGATGTTTGTCTCACAACTTTTGCCTGTTTTTTCTCTCTCACTCTTCCATATATCCAAAATGAGTTTCTTCTAATAAATTTATGCCTGAACATTTTGTTTCTGCGGTTTCCTAAGCAAATTACAAACGGGATACAGAAGAGCGAAAATTGCGATTTTCTCATATTTATTTTGGACAAGCCTTTCACAAAATGTTCCTTCCCCGGCTCTCCCCGAGGGAAGTCGCTGGCGAGTATGGAGAATGGCCTCAGTGCCGAAACCACAGAGCAGAACACGGCCCCAGTGCGATTCTTCCCCAACTTCATCATCGTCGTCGCCATCGCGCCTTTATATTCGCCATCTACCTCGGGCAACGTCGCGTTGGGCTCTTCCCCTGGAACTTGGGAGCTCTCCAAGTACAAGAGCAATAAGCGGAAAAACATAAAACAAGAATTATAAAACATAATTAACTTTCTTTTCTCTCACATTTCTTTTTGTACTTGTAGATTGTGCTATGTTTTGGTCGTCTAACGATATCTTGCATACCAGGGGAAGAGTTCATTTTAATTGCCAAGCAGCCTTGAAAAAGGTTTTTAAAAAATGTTCTGCTTAAAGGGGAAATGAACAGGAATATTCTAAAATATATATACAGTTAATTCTATAATAAGTTATTATAAAGAGAGAGACTTAGATCTATTACAGTCAATATCTTACTATTGCCACATGAAAGCTTTTAGCTCATAATTCGCAACTGGTTCTATAGAAATGGAAAAGGGTTGTCTAGCTTTTGAATCAAATGAATTTAAAGGGTTGCCTTTATCTATTTTAAAGCAATATTAAGCTTGGAGCACTGTTGTGCTGTTTAGCCTGATTTCCAGAGTTTCCAGAATGAATTTAAAGGGTTGCCCTTATCTATTTTAAAGCAATGTTATGCTGCTTAGCTTGATTTCCAGAGTTTCCAGAATGAATTTAAAGGGTTGCCGTTGTTCATTTTAAAGCAACATTAAGTTTGGAGCACTGCGCTGCTTAGCTTGATTTCCAGATGTGGTGTTTTTCTCAGTGGACTCCACACAACTTCATCATCTTGGCCATAAGCTCATTATCATTGGCAACGTGGTTTCGCAAAATTTTTCGGTTGCTGCTGTCTTAACTGTCTCGTCGTCTGTGGCATCCCCCTTCTTGGCTTTACTCTTTCTTGAATTGTTTTTTCGTCTGGCTTGCGAAAATGTTGCCACGGCCGTTTGCCGGTTTTCCTACACAATTTGCGCTGTGTCTAGTTCTTTTTTCTCTCGTAGCTCGTTGTTCGTTCTCTTTTTTTCCTTTGTGTGGCGGTTTATTAATTTTTTTCATCTTATATTTATGCCAGCGCCATAATTCATTGAGTCTCAGTGTGAGCCGGTCTGGGCTGAGTTGGCGTCCGACCAAGTATCGCTAATTGTCGAAATTATATTTATGAGGCCGCTGGACGGACGCCTGCCACGCCCACTTTCCACCAGTTCACCAACGCTCATTGACATTTTTCGGATGCTGACTAAGCGGAATTCCATTTGATTGCTGCGGGCCAGAAATAAAGCGGCCGTAATACGTATCCGTTGCGAAAAATGTTGATTACTCAGAGGAAAACGAGATCTGGAAACAAAAGAAAAGAATTCATAAGCTGAGCTGATTATTTCTTAATGAGTACATGGCACAGCCAGGTTGGGTTCTGATTAATCTTGAAATTATCAAGGCTACAGTCTGGGCACGAAGTATTTGATTATTAGGTTGAAGGGTTCTCTAAAATATTACTTGGATTCGGAAAACCAAGTCCAAACAAAAATGGAATTGTCAAAAAGAAGTTCGATAAATTAATAAAACTTCACTTCACGTTGCCCCCGTGGCGACTGAGTTTTCTTCACGCCTCAGCGCAATTGCAGCGCAGTGAATGGCGGCTTCAAGTTTTGTGTGTTAGAACAGGAATGATGAAAATATCCAACCATTTCAATTAATCACCATTGGAGATTAATGATCTGCGGCAGGCAGGCAGTTCCTGCACAGCCACACAGCCACACAGCCAAGACACAATGGGATAATCACACACAAAAGCCGTGCAACTATATTCTATTATATATCTATGCTCGTATGCCGGCAACATGTTGCGTGTTGCTGCCGTTGCATGCACATGCTGCACCTTTCTGTGTCTGACTGTCTGACTGTCTGAATGTCTGTCTGTCCGCCTGCCGGCTGTCTGTTGCCAAACAATTTCAACATTTATTGCTCATCATAATTGCCGCGGCACAGTTAGCCAGGCAGACCCACGATGGATCACTGGCTGAGCAGAGGATGGATATCCATGGGAGCATAAAGCCAGAGATTGTGCTTTGCATACGGCTGGTAATCGAGCCTTATTAGAGATCGAGCTCTGAATTAGCGTCTCTATAATTTTTCTATTAGGTTTGAGGAGTACCAGAATAGGGCAGAGCTAACCACTGGGATGCAGTTAGCATAATGTACAGACATGGTTTTCGGGTTCTATTTCCTAGAGGTTAGATAGTCCAGTTTTATGATTAATCAGAAGTCTAGTTCCCTCATATTTATATCTTCCATATCAAGTAGTCATGTTAAGGAGCCGACATTAAAATTTCTCTTCAAATAAGAAAGTGAGGGAAACTCTGAGTCATATGCGATTTGCATGAGCATCCGCTATTTGCCCTCGGAGAGCGGCTTCTGTGCCTGTTCATTTTCTTTGCGATTTGTCAACATTTTCGCCGGTTTAAAAATAGAAATTACATAGCCGGCGCAGCCCCAAATGAGCAACAAGCGGCACACACACTCTATAGTCATCACTACACGCACTGGCAAACATATAAATTTACGCACACGCGCTCGGAGGTTTAATAAAAATGCAGAGAGGTCTTTCTCGCTTTATTTGGCATTGTATTTGAAAGTTTGTCCCGTCGCCGCCGCACTCCCACTCCTTCCTTTCTTTCGTTTTCTTTGGGGAGATACACTGGGAGAATTAGAATAGAATACTTGTACAAAAAAACTAGTTCTATAACTGAGAAAGTCTGGCTGAAACCCAGGGGAAATCTGAAGTATGCTCCAGGACTAAGAAATTCCAAAGTTTATTTTAGTTTATTATTATTATAGAACCCACTTTCTAGACCTTTTCGCTAATTTCTTTAAAGATTATATAGTTCTTCAAGTGCAGTCCATCAATAGCATCAACATCATGATCACCATCGTTCTCTTGGATCATCAGACTTATTGAGAAACCCGAGACTGTTCCACTCGTCGTTAGCTTCACGCATAATAGAACATTTAGCTATTTGATTGTTATGTGCCATTATTATAATCATTTTGGGCCTAGTTGTGTGCGTGCCTTTGGCCAAAAAGAGTCGACGGTTGTCAATTGCATTCCATTTTTGTCCCGAGGCGGCCTAATGGCAGTCTGCCTCCTCCCCGTACCTCCTTGTCTGTATGTATGTACCTTCCATCGAATGGCCACTGTCCCGACTCACCCGTTCGCCTTTTGGGTTTCTAACGAGCCATCAGAGACATGTCGAACACCGAATGTCGAAAAGAGCGGCGATAGTGAGTCAGTGCCAAGTGATTTGTCAGACAGACCAACCTGCCTAAGGTGAATCATAGTTGGGACTATATAATAACCTTAAATATCCCACTCTCCCTATGTAATCAATTGTTAAAGTGCTGACAATGGGTGCTCAAAAATTTAAACTTGACTTTTCAGCTTTGCAAGTGCTGTTAAGTTCTTTGATATATGGAAGCTTTATATATCCCTATAGAGCATAGACTGTAGTTGCCCCTAAAATCTGCGACTCTATAAATTGCCTTGCCTGCTTCTGTCTGTGTGATTTTAAATTTGTTTGAATTTATAGCCACCGCATACAGCACCTCGTCATCCCGATTTCCCATGCAAATGTGCGCCATCTGTTGAACTTGATATTTGCGTTTATTTCACGGCTGTTCTTTTTTTTCTCCTCATTCGTTTGTTTCAACAATAAACCTGCTCTCATCTGGCCCGTCTACCTGCCTATTCCCATAATAATTCTCCCTCTCACCGGCAATTCTCTCTCGACTTTCGTGCAATTTCTTCATTTGCTGCGCACTTTTCGCAATTATCAAACGAAAAAACGCGAAAAAAAAATATTTGGCATGGCTTGGTGGTCGCAAACTAGAAATTGTTGATGTCATCGTTGCGTTTTGTTTTTTTCCTTTGTATTCGGCACACTCACACACAGTGGGTCTCTCTGACCAATACAAACACCCACAATTTGTTGAACAAATCAAATGTTGTTGTTTTTCCTGCCGGTTTCTCCGAGTGCCAAAATGATTTGTAAATAAAGCGCGAGAAGCGAACACTTCATTTTCGAGAAACCTACAGTGAAATCTCATTCATAATCCGATTGCTTTTACTTCAGTTTCCGTTGAAATTGTCAAGGGAATAATAACAAAAGCCTTTGAAGCCAGCATTGGAGCTGGTCTGATATAAATTTATAACTGAAGCTGTTTCTTTTTTCTATGTTTATTTTCCCCAATCAATTTAAGATTTTTCTAATCAAAAGTGGCTACTTTTAATCACAGAATATCCTTTTTAAATTCCATAAATTCTATATAATTAATATTTCTATTAAAATCAAAGGATTCTTTTGATAAATGTAATTTTAAACCCTATTAAAAGGTTTCTAGAACCATGTTTTTTCACATATTTCTGTAAAACTTTATTTACTGGATTAACCTGACCTGTATGTATAAGCATAGAGCTATGCTATTTATATTTGACAAGTAGGTTGTTTGAGAGGAAAACAAAACTGGCAAAAAGCAAAACAATCAATTAACTCACCGGCCGGCACTTTGGGCCAAAGCTTTGGCAACAACTTGCCTCTGGAACTGATAAAATTCCACGCAATTATCGCTGCTACTAAAGTGCAAAAGAAAGGGGGAAGCCAAGGGAAGCTGGTGGCTCGAAAATGCGCTATTTTAAAACGCGTATTACCTCATTTTTGGCCATGATTGATTGGCAAATTTCGTACTACCGCATCGGCTGATGATGATGGTGGCCGCGATGAGTCATGGCCAGTAACTAAAACAAACTCGAACTAAGCCAACAGAGCTCTCCTCTGACTAAGCCGAGTTTTTTTTGTCTTTTATGCTTTTTTTGGTCTTATTCGCTTCAGCTCACTTTTAACCCCATTACGCTTGAGCAACAGTCCAAGCCGAGAGTCCGCAGTGGAGGCCAAAACAGAGTACACTCTGGAAATAAACAAGCTAAGGCCTATAAAAAGGTTTACTTGGTTATTAATATACACATTCTAAAGCAGGTTAAGAATTTCTCAGTGCAAATATAAATTTAGAAACACGTTTCCTAGCATTTGGTTCGAAAGCATAGTTGGGAATTATAAGGAAACTGTGGTTCCGCTTTTACGCTATAATTCCCAACTACTTATATAGTACCACAAAGTTTGTGCAATTTGTGATTTGAAAAATGAGTTGGGAATTATAAGAAAACTATGCTCTATAATTCCCAACGGGTTTTTTTAGTTAAATACTCAACAATTCCCAACTCTTTTTTTATGGATATTCTCCTCCTAAGACAAAGAAGACTTATAATTCTTAGCCATAGAACTTGAAGAATTTGTTATATCCCTATTTTGGCTTCAGTAACTTGATACTGTAAGCAGATCAATATGGAAAGCATATTTTCCCCAAGTGCAGCAAAAGAAAGTCAGCCGGCCAGCCATTGCGCGAGTGGGCTAAAAGCGGGCAGCCTAGCAACTGGCGGCAACAAGGAATTGGGAAATCCGAGGGCCAACTGCAGAGCGGAGTGAAGTGTAGTGGAGCTGCGAACTGCGAGCTGGGCACTGGGAACTCGGGAACTCGGGAACGGGCACCGACCGATGGCAAATGGCCCCGACTGGGCTGGTGGCATTTACTGGTCAATGACATTTTAGAGTTTCAGAGCGCAATGCTTTTGTGCTGTGCGGTCTTTGCGTGATAGAGGAAAAGTGCCGGAAAAAATGTTAACGCTACATTTTCCGCCCAGCCAGTTGTCCTCCCCACAATCCCCCGTCCATAGTCCCCAGTCCCCAGTCCCCAATCGCCAATCCCCAATCCCCGACACCTGCGGTGGCAGAGTCCAAAAGTATCGCCGAGTCACACCACTAAGTCACTGACACGTTTCCTGCCGACCCGCTTCTTTTTCCACCTTTGTGCCGCGTCTCCCAAGTTTTTATACTTTATAAGCACTTGTATCAACGTTCGAAGGTAGATTGTAGTTATTTTGATCTCGATCCGGACCCTGCTTCAGATAGTTCTCACAATTTCCAAGTCTTGGCACAATAATAGGACAGATGCCCTTAAAATGTAGAATGGTAGATACACTACACAAATAT
Organism: Drosophila pectinifera; assembly: GCA_008042775.1. Classification (NCBI taxonomy): domain Eukaryota; kingdom Metazoa; phylum Arthropoda; class Insecta; order Diptera; family Drosophilidae; genus Drosophila; species Drosophila pectinifera. Next base: position 94,211 of record VNKC01002971.1, read on the forward strand.
AAAGGCTTCGGCTTTAACTCTTTGAAACAGTTTACATTTATTTAAATTATTTTAACTTAAACAATTATTCATGAATACAAGATTATGGGAGGAAATTAAAAACGTTACTTGTAGAGCATGCCTGTGGCCATAAGCCGCGACTGAACTCTGATTTCCCTTCCGTTCTTTTGTTGTTCCATTTGTTGGCCTGGCCATGTCATCGTTGTTGGCCGACTCCCTGCATTAGTGTGCCGTTTGTTTATTGCCAAGAATGTCATGTTGCCGCACTTCTGCCTGCCGCTTTCTCACTTTCACAAGTTCTGATGTCGCTGCTGATGTCATTATAATAATTTGTATGCATTGGTAATGAGTGTGTCCGGGGCCAACCCCCGGGAATGCGATGCGCAGACGACATCTGAGACGAGTAATCGCTGGAGCTGAGAGCAGGAGGCGGTGGCTGGCTCTCGCCGACAGGCAGACACTCCCCTTAGTTTTCCCCGAATTTTCCAGATCCCAATACATCCGAGGTTAGAGGGATGCTCCTTACTTGCGCCCGAGGGCAATTGATTGAAAAATACATGTGAATTGGTTGCCAAGTTGTAGATGGAATCTTTTCGGTATCTGGATTTGCAGATATATGTTTTAGTTTTATTTTTCTAGTTTTATTTACAAGGAAATCTTTGGCTTCAGGGACATTTATTATGCTAAGGATACATATTTAAAGTTCTTTCAGCACTGAAACTCCCTTTAATGCCCTTTCTAAACACTCATAATACTTTAAGAAACTTCTGGTTGACTTCTCTGGAGTTTTCTCTTAGCTTTAAGGTTCCATCCATATATGGCCTTCTTTATGGCACGATCTGTTAAAGCATTCTCTTGGTTAATTCCTCCAAAATCCCTCTTGCTCATTATGGGGCATACTTTTGATATTCAGTCACTCTCCTCGCCATATTTATTTAGCTGGAAACTTGTCTGTGTGGTGTGTATTTGCGGAGTGTGATTTATTTTCGTTGGCCTCTCACCCAGAGGCCTGAAAATACTTTGTAGCTGCATCTGCCAGATATTTTTACGAGACATGGACGCAATAATGCCATAAGTAACATTTCCCTGACGCACAGCGCAAACGACGCTTTGCTGCTTGCCACATTTTGTGTTTTTATTTTTGCCTTCGAAGACAAGCGAGGAAGGGGAGAGATGTCTTCAATGGGATGGCGATGGCTCATTGCATTTATCGATTTAACAGAAGCGAGAAGTTGTTTTTGGGGGCGCAAACTGAATGCTAAGGACCGGGAGGGGTCAGACTCAGACCTCAGACCCGCCACAGACACAGGCCAAGTGGTGTTTAGCTGTCATTGTTGTTCGATGATGATGTTGCATAGTGTAGTACACATGGGTGTTGGCTACTCTAAAAAAGAGTATTGCAACCTTAACTCGCGATTTTTGTAGGCAAGGCCTTACTAGTTAAACCATCTTAAATATATAAATTAAATTATTAGCAATATCAAGTATATTTTCCACCTACTCACACATTTCCTGGTCTCTTTCAGCTGGAGGAGTTCGCTGCCTTCAATGCAGCTCTCGGCTATGAAGCTCAACACGATGAGGATACATCGCCGGCGGCGAGCCAGGGCATTAATCCATTTGCCCAGCCCTTCACGCCCGCCGTAAACCTGGCGGCGGCGGTGGAGGAGACAGAAGACGCTCATCACGAACCGGAAACACAGGCAGCTGGCAACGGCTTCGATGCAGTACAGTTCCAGGAGGAACTAGTAGAAGAGGAACAGTACTTTGAAAAGGTGCAGGCGCAGGTTGCACAGGAGCAGCAGGAGCAGTACTTTGAAAAGGTGCAGGCGCAGGTTGGACAGGAGCAGCAGGAGCAACAGGAGCAGCAACCACTTACCGACGACTTTGTGCCTCAGGAGCAGCAACCACTTGCCGACGACTTTGTGCCCCAGGAGCAGCAGTTCTCGGCTCCAGAGGAGCCTGAGCTACCACCCATTGGAGACTTTGTGTCCCAGGATCAACAGGTTATCGCTCCAGAAGAGCAATTGCTGCCCGTAGCTAATGACTTCGTTGAACAGCCCTCCCCTGTTGCTGTAGAGCAGTCTGTGCTTTCCCAGATCGAAGAAGCTGTGCTTCCAACTAGCGAGCCTGTGGTGGAAGCCGTTCCAGAAAGCCAAAAGGATGAGGAGCCGGCTGTCCCAGTGGCCGAAGTGGCTGCTGTTGCTACTGCCGCTGCAGCTGCTGTGGCCGTTGCCGCTGTGGCTGCCACCAAGTCCAAGGACAGCAAGCCCAGTCCCCCGGAGGCCAAGAAGCCGGCGAGCAAGACAGGAGTCGCTGCCAAGCCCAAGCCAGCAGGCACTGCTGCTGCTCCATCCGCGATCAAGAAGACCACATCCAGCTCTACTACGACCTCCAAGACGGCTACAGCTCGTCCTCGCACCGCTCCCGTTGCCGCCACCAAGCCAGCGACTTCCGCTCCGCCGACGGCAGCCACCCGGAAACCATTGAGTAGCAGTGTAGGAGCCGCAGCTAAACCATCAGCGCCCAGGACCAGCACAACGCGACCGGCCACGGCTCCAGTGAGCAAGCCTGCAGCTGCGGCATCCAAGACCACGGCCAGCAAGCCGGCGACCACTGCTGCCAGGACATTGGCTTCTGCACGCCCAGTGCCCAGCACCACGGCTCGCAAGCCGGCCACAAACGGAACCGGATCGGGAACTGGTTTGGGCGCCACAGCCGCCCGGAAGCCCGCTACGAGTGCACCATTGTCGACCAGATCGGCTCCCAGCTCGGCTACTGCCCCCAAGCCACGCTTGACGGCTACCTCGACAACGGCGGCGGCCGCCAAGCCGAAGGTACCCTCGCCACGCGCCACCAGCACCTCCAGCACAGTGCGCAAGGTGGCCAGCACAAACGGAACTTCCCTCTCGGCTCGCAGTCCCACCAAGCCGACGAGCAGCAAGACCAGCAGCTCCACCACGACCACCACCACAACCACAACGATCACAAAGACTTTCACGGCACGCCCGGCTCCCAAGTTCACCCATTCGGCCAGTTCGACGGCCACCAATGGCAGCTCGACCGCTCGACGACCCCTGGGATCCACCACTAGCTCCAGCTTGACAGCAACCACGGCGTCATCTCTGAGGAAGCAATCGCCTTCGAAGGCGTCGCCGCTCAAAACTGCCACCACCAAGCCGCTGACACCGAAAGCCAAAGAAAGCGCCACCGCTGCCAAACCATCGCCGGCTGGACTGAAGGCGCGCAAGTCGACCCCGCTGAAGGGATCCACTCCCACTCCCATCAAGGCACCGGTTGCTGCACCGCCGGCCGAGCCCGCTGTAGCCACCAATGGCGCGGCCAAGGAGGAGGAGGTCATCAAGCAAAACGGCAATGGACTACACGAAGTGGAGGAGGCCCAGGAAATCCAAGAGCAGCCGCCGGTTCAGGATCAGGTGCCCGCTGGCGCTGCCGAAGTGTCCCTGCTGGATTTCTAGAGGACGGAGCGCCCAGAGATTCCAAAAGAAACCAGAGATGAAACTACTTTACTAATATTATAAAGCATATTAAGCAAAAGTATTTAGCGCGAGAACCGAAAGAGAAATTTCAAAACGAAACAAACGAACAGAAGGAAGAACATGATGATGCATTCGGCAGAAGCGACTCGGAAACTGAATGCTGAGCGCCAACCAAATTGTGAATTGCTATCCATTCAATTTATTTATGATCGATGACATCCTCGACATTTCTTGCTAAATATTTATATAATATATATTAATGTATGTTGATAAAGTACATCCAGAGGGAGGGAGCGAAGGTAACTTTTGTGCTACGAATGAGAATATTACCACAGCGTGTGCTCTGTTTTTGCTCGCTCATTTATTTAAGGTTTTTTATTTTAGTATTTGTTCCTCACCACGCTCTGTTATTTTTTGCTCACGTTGTGCTAAAAAGAACATTTTTGTATCTTTGTACTGTGTCAACAAACGATTCGGCGGAATGCACCGAACCGCGTCGCGAAAAACAATTGTCATTACATACTTTTAAAGAAAAACCATTAACGGAACAAATTCCAAAAAAAGAACTTGAAAACCCAAGATAAAGGTCGAAAATTGTGGTAGCAAGAACCAGAAGAAAGGAAAGAGAATGATAATCCAAGTTTAACTGTAGCTATTATAGTCGGCGTCCTAAAACGTAAATAAACGACAACTAAACAAAAAACACAAAAAAACGAATCAAAACTAATCCAACAACAAAAGCAACGTATGTAATTTGCGCAGCTGAAAATGTAGACTGCTAACCAGTAAAAAACGAAAAAAAAACAAAAAAACCAATTAATAAGAACCTATAATACTGATCAAGAAGAATTGATGTGTTTTCACTCCGTACTTCCCAGCACACCGCACACTCGAAACACACATGGATTCCCTTGAATTCTACATGTTGTATACGTTCCTCCAAGTTTACTTAAAAACAAAAAATTAAGCTGAAGACAACAGCCAAGAATTGAAAACATGTTGTAGCACTCAAACATTCTGACTTATTATTGGTTATTAACAAAATGAAAACTCTTACCCAGTGTATTATTATGATTGGAAGGAAAAGCTAAAAATCTCTGAATGTTTTCTGTTTTAAATGCTTCTTTTATATCCGTTTTTGCTCTATTTGCTCCTATGTTTTGTGACCCGTATAAGCGGTCCAATGTATTATTATTTTTTAATTTGTTAATTATGCCACACGAAGAAGGAAAAGAAAGGAAAGAAGAAAAGAAGAAAAGAAGAGATCATCAGCATCAATAAGCAGAACATTTAATGTAACTCCAGCACCCACTCTATAAACACACACCCTCTTTCTCTATATACATATTGTATGTTTAAAACGATATTACCTATTAAAAATTAAACAAAAACGAACAACAACAAAAAAATACTTAAAAACGAACAATACTCTTTTGATTTGTTTTATTTTCGGTTCCTTATTTTTACTCCTTTAGTTGTTACCCTGATTCAGAGACGATATATATATATATTTATGTGGAAGGAATGATAGATACCAAAGCGTCAACGACTCGAATTTATTGATACTGAGAAACCAATTTTGCCTGCTTTTGTGAAAGTAAAACCCGAACGAACGGATGATTTTCTTAGTGATTAAGTTGCTAGAGTTGAAAGTTTGCCTATACCTTATACATTACATATATAAATCAAATATACAAGAGATATAATTGTAATACGAACGCATAGAGGGTATCCATCGAGATCTAGTTGTCTAGTTTAGAGAGTTTACGTTACCCGTAGTTGATTTGCGTTATGGTTTCGCCCAAAATCCCGCCCCAGTGCCCTTCACTTTCATTTGCCTTATTATTAGTAGTGATTTGCTAACAACTAACTAAAGCTTAAGCTAAATTACGATAATTACATTTACATCTATTGAAAAGTTAAGTCGAAAGCCACACGAGAATAGAGAGACTTAGACGCAGCCAACGAAACCCCCTGAAATCCATACAAAAAATATGAACAAAATACGAAACCTTCACGGCCGCAATTAGTTTGGCTTGAATGGGCAAAAATAGCTCCAACCCGACCCCGGTCCCGACCATTATCGTCAAGTGACTCATAACCCGATACTGCCATGGGGTCTGTGGACCGATCTGCACCCGATCTGGGTCTGGGGGCCCTGTGCTCCTCTCCGGTTGGCTGGCTGAACTTGCTTTCCGTTGCATTTAGCCAAAGGAACATTTCTTTTTATATATATTTACACATACACATAGTTGCATGGAAAGCTCTTTGAAAAATTAACAATTACTAAAAAGTGAAAGCTGAAAGTACTCGTACTAACCTAAATGATGAAATTAAAACGAATAACTAATAACTATAATTTATCGAATTACATATACAAGAAATATACAAAAAACGAAAAACAAAAAAAATAAATACATATATATAAACCGATATACATCTATCTATACCATAAATACATATATCAGACAACAAGAACATATTTGTGAGCGAGTAGTGACAACAACAAGAGTAACAACAAAACTGAAATTAACAGATATTACAGAAAATTTATTACTAATAAATGTTAAATATACAAAACAAAAAGCAAGCGGCCTTTTTAACATCTATTGCACAAGTGGGGGAATCTTATTTAGGGGCTTAAAAATAAGAAATACTTAACTACCTATGGTCGCCTTTAAGTCCTCATTAAACTCTGCAAAAGAAACCTTAATCAATTATCATTCTAGATTTTAGAATTTATGGCCAAAAATTCATTTATAGCAAAATGCCGTACGTTTTCCGTTTTCCGTTAAAATTCCGATTATTTAGCAATAAAATATTTAAAAAAATATGAAATAAAATTTTGGTCAATTTTTCAAAATTTTATAAGGGGTTACATCATTAAAATTGTCAAAAATTTACAAAAATTTGATTTTCTTGAATTTTAAAACTAAATATGCAGATTAATTAACCAACTAAAAACTAACATAGAAAAGCTTTCCGAATTGAAATTAAGGCTTTTTTGGCTTAGTTATGGATATTTTTTACTCTGACTTGTCAGAAAAATAGGGTATTAAAATGTCGACTCAAAAATGGGAATATATGAGGTCTTCTGGAGAGCATAATTTGGCCAAAAATTAATTGATAGCAAAATGCCGTACATTTTCCGATTCGCCATTAAAATTCCGATTATTTGGCAATAAAATATTTAAAAAAATAGGAAATAAAATTTTGGCCAATTTTTCAAAATTTTATAAGGGGTTACATCATTAAAATTGTCAAAAATTGACAAAAAATTGATTTTCTTGAATTTCCAAACTAAATATGCAGATTAATTAATCAACTAAAAACTAACATAGAAAAGCTTTCCGAATTGAAATTAAGGCTTTTTTGGCTTAGTTATGGTTAGTTTTTACCCTGACTGGTCCAGAAATTAGGGTATTAAAATGTCGACTCAAAAATGGGAATATATGAGGTCTTCTGGAGAGCATAATTTGGCCAAAAATTAATTGATAGCAAAATGCCGTACATTTTCCGATTCGCCATTAAAATTCCGATTATTTGGCAATAAAATATTTAAAAAAATAGGAAATAAAATTTTGGCCAATTTTTCAAAATTTTCTAAGGGGTTACATCATTAAAATTGTCAAAAATTGACAAAAAATTGATTTTCTTGAATTTTAAAACTAAATATGCAGATTAATTAACCAACTAAAAACTAACATAGGAAAACTTTCCGAATTGAAATTAAGGCTGTTTTGGCTTAGTTATGGTTATTTTTTACTCTGACTTGTCCAGAAAATAGCGTATTAAAATGTCGATTCAAAAATGGGAATATATGAGGTCTTCTGGAGAGCATAATTTGGCCAAAAATTAAATGATAGCCAAATGTCGTACATTTTCCGATTCGCCATTAAAATTCCGATTATTTGGCAATAAAATATTTAAAAAAATAGGAAATAAAATTTTGGCCAATTTTTCAAAATTTTATAAGGGGTTACATCATTGAAATTGTCAAAAATTGACAAAAAATTGATTTTCTTGAATTTCCAAACTAAATATGCAGATTAATTAACCAACTAAAAACTAACATAGAAAAGCTTTCCGAATTGAAATTAAGGCTTTTTTGGCTTAGTTATGGTCAGTTTTAACTCTGACTTGTCCAGAAATTAGGCTATAAAAATACCGATTTAAGGACCCAAGTATCCACATACTTGAGGTCTTCTGGATAGCATAGTTTAACCAAAAATGGAATGACAGACAAATGCTGTTTATATTCCGAATCGCCATTAAAATCTTAATTATTTAATGTTAAAATATTGAATATTGAATAAGGGGTTACACAATTAAAATTTTCAAAAATTGAAAAAAATTTTATTTCGGGCCCATTCCTATTCAAATATTAATTCGTTACTCAAAGTAAGTTTACATTGTTGTTTTATAAATACCGCTTAATGCATCGAAGGATATGTATATATATTTATCTACCAAATAGACACCCTACACTGCATACTTTACTTAGTCATCGTCCCGGTCTTGAGCACCTCTGGGCAGCGCCATTAAAGCCATGGCCAAAGACAACCCTCAAAGGGCGTTATGAATTGGGCTCATTATGGCCAGTGACCTAACCAAGCCCTCACTTCAGCAGTGCAGTGCCAGAGCCCCTCCTCATCATCATCATCGGCCGCCCCTGCTCATTTGCATTATGGCCAAGATGGTATGGAACAAAGGCGCGATGTGGCCAGCCAGCCAGTGGAGACGGGTCCGGCGAGGATGGGGTGCAATGGGAGCGCCATGCTGGAGAAATGAAATGCTTGCGTGTGGAGTGCGGCGTCGCCGTCGTCGTCGCTGGCTCTCTGCCTTGCATGAATCACTCGACCGGCGACATCGTGTGCAAAGTGTAATGAATCACTTGTCCGCGGGTAAGAGGGAGCTGCCTGGGCTGACTGGGCCCGGCGGTTCGAGTACCCCCCACAACACAACACACACAAAAACACTTATAACCCCATTCACTTACCAGCCGGTACGTGCCGGTAATTTACAATTTGTTGCCGCCCCAAAGTATGGCCATCTCCAAATGTGCCAACACACTTTTGTTTACATCTATCGAAGCTCTTTTATAAGCTCAACCAGTTGATATCAAAATAAAGAGGGATTCGTGCCTTAAACGATTTAAATGCTATCATTTAAAAAAATTGAATTAACTTGTAGCCATATATATGAGGATCGTATAATCTTAAAAAACCAAGCTGAATTCATAAAGGACAGGAAAAGAATCTTCTATTATCTTCGCTTGAATTATCTCAGCTGATCTTGTTACGCTCTTTCAATAACTTGTAGAGTCAACAGATGAAGAAAAAAATGTATATAATCAGCGAAAATAATGTATTTTTCCTTATGGCAAACTCGAAATTTAAACATACATCGTGAAAACCCCCTAATATATACTCGCACAGCATCCTAGACTCGTTTTTTCTTGTAATATTTCCTCATTATTTCATTCCTTATTAAAATGCCAAAAAGGATAGCTGCAAGTTTTCCAAATACAATATAAAAATTCTCATGATTTTGTGGGCTCTTTTTTATTTGTATCCTGTTGATAAAAACAGTTTAAAAAGTACGGCTAGTATTTATATCTCCATACTACTTTATGTAATGGTGGGGGGGCGGGGGAAGCTCTTATAGTCTAAATCCACTGCAACACGTGGCATTGGATTAAAGGGCGATTTTGTGGCCGTGGTAATGGACAAACTTATGACTAAACCAACTCCGGCGGCTGTAAGGCTCTAAAACTTGGGCCGCTTGACAAACGGCTTGGCACCATTCTCATGATACGGGCGCTTGAAGGGTCTGTTGCCAAAGCTCTTATTCTTGGGAAATGTGTTGTGTCCACGCTTCTTGCTGTTCATTCTGTACTTCAGCAGCGAGTTCGGCTCGATAAACATGTGCTGCCTGTTCAAAATGTGCTCGTTTAACAAGAAGGACTTGCAGAATGCATCGTCGCTGGTGAACTTGATCACGGCCTTTGAGGACAGCATCTGAATGCTCTCGATGTCACCGTTCTGGCCAAACACTTCACGCAGCTGATCTTCAGTTGTCTCTAAAAGATGTTTTAATGTGCAATTATTAGATTTGAGATTTATTTTTAATTTCCAGGAATGTATTTTAATAATTATATTATATTTAACTCACCACTGGACAAATTCGTCACAAGGATGGAACGTCCCGAGCTGTTGCGTTGGAAGGCCGACAGCTTCAGCTCCAAGTTGTTCACCGTCTTCCCACCGAGCTGGGACAATGCCTTGGTGGCGCCTTCCGCCTGCTTGAACGTGATGAAGGCCAGGACGGTTTTGGTGCACACCACATCAACATTGTCCACGTCGAACTTCTTGAAGATCTTTTCAAGGGCATCGCAACTGTAGGACTCGTGTTTACCCGTATTCTCGAGGATCAAAGTGGTTTCTGGGGTCTTGACTGTATCCGATCTGTGCGACAGTGGACGCACGGTGATGAAGCGTGAGAAGAACTCAGTGCTGTGCAGCGTAAGGGCCTTCTTGGCATCGCTAACGTTCGAGTAGCGCACAAAAGCTATCGGGTTGGCCTTGTTGGCGGACCTGGATATGGCCTCCACGGGTCCGATCTTCTCGAATTGGGTCCTCAGGTCCTCCATAGTAACATGGGATCCAAACAGTCCCACCACTACGGTTAGCTCGTTATTTTCCTCCCTTTCGCGCATCTGTTTCACGACTAGCACCTTGTCGCCCAATGTCAGAGCCTTCTCCTTGGCGGCCATAGCAGCCTCAGCGCCAGCGGCCGTCTCAAAGGCAAGACACACTGTGTGTTCGCCTATCTTGTTTATGTTGCGGTTCAGCATGGAGATCGGTCCGAATTTGGTGAACAGGGCAACCAGATCCTTGTGTTTGTAATCTGCAAATAAAGAGGAGTATATTAAATATATTAAAAATCTTATTCACAACAATATAGTTTTTAGTTTTTAACTTTCTACTCCCAGTTTCTATATAACAAATGCTGATTTAATTAAACGAAGTCTTTTACCTTTGGGCAAGTTGCTGCCAAAGACGACCTGATTCCTGGGCGTTGATGGGGGAATCCTGCCAACGCGAATCTTCGGAATACCGCCCTTATTGGCATTAGAACCCTCGGCATCGGCCTGTCCGGATTTCTTGGCCTTCTTGCCAACGGGTTCCTCCACGGGAGCCTCGTCATCGGAATCGGCGTCCTCATCATCATCGGCCTGGAGGTTGCCGAGAGAAGCCTGCCCAGGCTCCAACTCATCGTCATCATCATCATCACTATCGTCCTCGTCATCCTCCTCAGCCTCGTCATCAATCAAATCTCCGGCATCTTCAGCCTGAAGGTATAACAAATGTTGTTTAGATAAGATAAAAAGATAAGATTAAAAAAAAATAAACTGTGACTGAACTCTTTCAAATCTATGAAGGTAATTTATGGCAAATTTCTTAATCTTTAATATAAATTATTTAATAGATTTTTATATATGGTGTATATTTAATATACATAAGGCCTGCTACACACGTTTTCAAAAAGGCAAAACATTTGTTTAATTATAGACTGTTCTTGTGAACATAATTAGATCAAAAACTTAAGCAATTGTTAACTTAATTAGTATTTTAATGAGTAATGAAGAAATGCACGTTTTATATAAAAAAATCGATGTGTAGCTTTCTATGCTTCTATAGGTTCTCTTTATCGATTGGTCACTGTGTCCATCAACTAAATGCATTGAACATGTGGGCATTTGTGGGCAAATTTTGTAATAATTAAAATTAAAAATGTTTTATATGTTAAGTCAAGAATAAGGATAACATAAATAAAATAAATATAATTTCTGGTATCCCAGATAAGTAGACACATTCCATCACAGCAGTTAAAGATTACAAGCAGAACCACATGGCAACAGCGCCAGGGGGCCGGTGGAGCCCCAATGGCGGGAGAGCACGTTTTTCTCGCACATACCTGAGAGTCGCTGTCCTCCTCGGCCTCGCCGCCATTCTGCTCCTCGTCCTCGGAGTCCTCACCGCTGGACTGCGGCACCTCCTTAACCGGCAGCTTCTTGCCCTTTTTCGACGGCGACTGGGCAGCCACCAGCTCCTCCTCCTCTTGCTGCGGCTTCACGGCCTTGGCGCCGCGCTTTGCCGGCTTCTCAACTCCGTTCTTGCCCTTGGCGGCTACGGCTTTCTTTTGGGCCATTTCTTTGTTTTTTTAAGCTTCTGGTGGTCGAACTGATCAAAATCAAGTGAATTTAACGCAAAAATGTCGCCGCCGCGTGCTTCGTTAATTGAGAATTCGAAACGCACGTGGAATGGTGATGGTACGAAAACATCGATGCTCCCTAAGGTTACAATAAACATCGCCGATACATCGATGTCTTACGTTGCCATACCTTTCGATGATATAAACTTCTATAAACTGTTATATGGGTTGACGTCATTGATAAATAACGTAAAACATGGCAACGCCTGCTCAATCGCGTTTTAAGTGTAACCAGTGGTCGAGAGGGGGAATTTACTAACGAATTTCCATCGACTTCGGTATATTTACCAACCGGGCAGTGCTGGTAAATAGCGAAATAAGTATACACATAAAAAATTAAATTGCAGCACAGCACCGCAGCGCACACATATATTTATAAAACGTCGCGACGAGTCCAAAAAACAAAGAGCGGAGTGCGGAGCGGATAAGCACTAGAGCAGCGGCGAAAGGATAGCGACGGAGGAAGCGCACGCTCCAGGAGCAACACACAACCACCAATGAATACACTCAGCGCGAGCACGAACGGTGGTGGAGGAGGAGGAGGAGGAGGCGGAGGAAGTAGTGCAGGAAGTGGGGGAAACGGTGGCAGTGGCGGCGGAGGAGGAGGAGCAGCACCTGGCAGCAATGGCTCCAGCACAAATGTAACAGCTGCCGGGAATGCCGGCGGCGACGAGGCTGGCGGCGATGCCAGCTCGCGCAGGCAGGCGACGCGCGTCTTCAAGAAGAGCTCCTCTAACGGCAAGATCACCGTGTACCTGGGGAAGCGTGACTTTGTCGACCATGTCACGCATGTGGATCCCATCGACGGTGTGGTGTTCATCGATCCGGAGTACGTCAAGGATCGCAAGGTGTTCGGCCAGGTTCTGGCCGCCTTTCGCTATGGACGCGAGGACCTCGACGTCTTGGGCTTGACGTTCCGCAAGGACTTGTATTTGGCGCATGAGCAGATCTATCCGCCCATGCAGCTGGAGCGCCCGATGACCCGGCTGCAGGAGCGGCTGATCAAGAAGCTGGGACCCAACGCCCATCCCTTCTACTTCGAGGTGCCGCCCTACTGCCCCGCCTCCGTCTCCCTGCAGCCGGCCCCCGGGGATGTGGGCAAGTCCTGCGGCGTTGACTACGAGCTGAAGGCCTTTGTGGGTGAGTCGACGACGTCCCCGTATCGTTTTGGTGGGTGTGTCCCCGCAGTCGGTGTCCATTTCCATGTCGGGGCGGTCAGGCAAAGTCAAAATCATTGATGAGCCAGTGCAGCCAGCCGTCGATACAGGCGTGTGTGCAATATGAGTACATAAATACGTAGTATCTCTACATTCCGCATATACACATATATATCTGCTGACAGTGGAGCCTCTCAGAAGAATTTCTTGGTCTTAAGATTTAAATAGGAGAATTTAAATTGTAAACTCAATTATAAAGGGGTTTAAGGGAAAAGTCAGTCTGCTCTTTAAAATATTTTTATTTTTGAATTGGTTTGCTTAAGTATTTGTACTTTAAATATTTTAATTGCTGCCACAGCTTACATATTACATTTATTAGTTTAAAACATGGACTTAGGCTTAAAACAGTCCTTTAGCTTAGAGTTTACTGTTTATTTTATTTAAGGCCTTGGACTTATTTCGATTCCGAAATCAGATTATGAGTAGAGCTAAATTTTTAGGCGACGCTCTAAGGTTACAATTTCCTGAATTTAGCTTGAACTTGTTGACGTTTGACCTGTGGAAGCTCCACTGTAAATAGGTTATTTGTATTTGTGTGTGTGCGGTTTTTGTGTAATTTAGCGCATGTGTCACGCGGTCGGGAACGGCGGGGTTAATTAATCCAGCTACGTCGGAGGGGGGCTGCGCAGCGCAAAAATGTCATTGGGCTTTGGTGACGCAGCGTCCCACCTAATTGGAATTCGACGCTTCTAATTGGAATCCGACTCGGCCGTAGTTGTATCAGAGCCCATTGTTGTTGTTCGCTTTAATTAGGCGCCGCAGTTGACTTTGCTGACGTTTTTTTTTTTTTTTTTTTTTTTAATTCCATATCCATATCCACACTCGCTGAATGCTTGGCGGCCTTTCGGGGTTTCTATTTTCCGCTTACAATGCTTCTCCCTCTTTATTTTCCAAGAATAATTAATTAATTTGTAAGAATTTGCCACAATTGTTGGCTGTTCAGCGAAAAAAGTTACATGCGCATATTTGCGTTTCGCACGCGCACCTCTCCAATCGTCGAAGTTCCTCCAGCCAGTTGCCAGTGTCTGGAAAAAACGATTCCCTCGCAATATATATGTACATATGTTTACTTATTCAGTAAACATTACTATCTATTTGGTTTGCCTTGCTTTGTTCGTTAATTTTTTGGTGTTTTTATGGCCCCTCTGCTTGGCATTCCGTTCTTATCTGTCGGCCAATTTGCGAGCGGCCATAAAAAGATTAATAACAAAAGAGCAGCGATGCCAATTTGCGTTTTGGGTGGGCTCTTCTATCCATACACATATAAATTATATATATCCAAGTGATGGCTACTGCAATACTTCATAATTGTACAGTAGATAGTACCGGTAATAACCGCAACAAGGGGTTAAGGCATCAGTGGAATGTTCTTATCTTGGCAATGCGCCTTAACCGCAAACCGCTGACCGCCGACACTTGCTGCTTTTTCTGATGAGGGATAGATATCTATAAATTAACTTAAAAATTGAAAATATATTTTCCATATACAAAATAACATGAATTATTATTGTTAAAGTAAATAAATCATGAAGGTCTATAAATTAGGCAAATGTTTCTCTTGAAGCGAAAATTCATGTCATTTCCTAAATATAGTGATAGCACTTTTATCATGGAGTTGTTTTAGTGGGTTATAAATAAGCTTTTTATCAGCTTGTTAGCTTTCTCTAATCATAGTGTTTATATAGAAACGATTTATATCAAATTTGGCCTGATTTATTCTTTATTATTTACGAACTATTATTAGTTTCGTTTTCTGGGAAGAGATATTTCCAAAAAAAAATTTAAAATAGTAAGGTAAAAATACAACGCAGAAGAGCATTTTTAATATATCAATTATATTTACTTGAATCAATTTATCGGTATCTTAAATTATTTCATAAACTTAAACTTCTATTGTCCAGTAACCACTTTGATTAATAATATCTAAGATCTTAAACTGGCAAGCAATTTGGAATTAAGATTTTCTGTTTAGTAATTCACAAAGCAAATTGATCAGTAAACAAATATATTTTACAATCCACTATTTTGCCTGTACAATAACCAATATCCACTGTAGATTGTAGTATATCGAGGATCCAAACAATGTGGGATTTCTATTCAGTAAGTAATTCGTAGAAACGATTTCTCAGCGCTCCGGCCGTTGCTTTTATTTACTTGACTCTGGCGTCTGCTGATTTGTTTATTTAATGTGCCTCGCTTCCATGTTTTTGGCATAAACAATTAAAAGCTCTTGACGTAGCCCGATTTATGATCTTCCGAATGGAAAGCATTCCGTTTAATAGGCAACCCAAAGAATTGGCACTGAGCCGCCGTCTATATTTGGCTTTGCCAAACATATTTTTGTTTCGCCGAGTTTGAAGATTTTGCGGAATGTGGAATCGGAATCGCTGGGTGACTCAGTCGCTGGACCACGTGCCTCTCATCTCAAACCATTGACTGACTTAAACAATAGTGACGTGACACACCCTTAAGAAGCCGAATGGGAGTTCTTGGAATGCCATTACTAATCCGATTTTTTTCCTCATGTTAGGCGAGCACGTGGAGGATAAGCCACACAAGCGGAACTCGGTGCGCCTCACCATACGCAAGGTCATGTACGCCCCCTCCAAGGCCGGCGAGCAGCCGTCGATCGAGGTCAGCAAGGAGTTTATGATGAAGCCGAACAAAATCCATCTGGAGGCGAGTTTGGACAAGGAGCTGTACCATCACGGCGAGAAGATATCGGTCAATGTCCATGTGGCCAACAATTCGAATCGGACGGTGAAGAAGATCAAGGTGTGCGTGCGCCAGTTCGCCGACATCTGTCTCTTCTCGACGGCGCAGTACAAGTCCGTGGTGGCAGAGATCGACTCGGAAGATGGGTGCCAGGTGGCGCCGGGATTCACCCTGTCCAAGGTGTTCGAGCTGTGCCCCCTGCTGGCGAACAACAAGGATAAATGGGGCCTGGCCCTGGACGGGCAGTTGAAGCACGAGGATACCAATTTGGCGTCCAGCACGCTGATCACGAATCCAGCCCAGCGCGAGAGTCTCGGCATAATGGTCCACTACAAGGTGAAGGTGAAGCTGCTAATCAGCTCACCGCTGCTGAACGGTGACCTGGTGGCCGAGTTGCCGTTCACGCTGATGCATCCGAAGCCCGAGGAGGAGGAGCATCCGTTGTTGGGCGAGCGATCGCCAAGGGCCAGTCTGGCCGGCGGACAGCCGCTGGTGAGCCTGGGAGATGGAGAGGCCGGATCGGCGGTTGGCGGCCAGGCGGCACTGGATGTGCCCACCACCACCAATCTCATCCAGCTGGACGATGACGAGGCGCAGGATGATGATATCATATTCGAGGACTTTGCCCGCCTGCGTCTCAAAGGCGCCGAAACGGAGGCCTAAGCAGGAGTCGGGAGCAGGGAGCCGACAACACGGAGCAGGAAGCTGGGAGCCCGTGGGATCCGAAAACTTTGATTGATTGTCCAAACTACAGAAAAATATTCACATCATTTTCGGCATTTTTGTAACATACGAAAAGGATAGAGGAAAATGTAAAGTTTTTATACCAATAGCCAAGTAGCCACGGTAAAAAATAGTTTGATGTAAGCTATTTGATATGTGTAGTAGGCCATACGTTCTAGTATCTATATAGGGTTTAAGCTGAAGAAAGTGTACGAATTTTAAAATGTGAAATTGTTTAACAAATACACAAAATCGACACGGAACACACTTACACACAAGGACAGACCTCCTGCAAACAGTTGAAACGATGCACAAACATTAAATTTATTTATATAACCGAAACGTAAACTTTTTGTGTTTCTCCAATATCAATGCTCAACATTTTGTTGTTATAAAACGCGCAAACGTAATTTCATACCAGAATCCGATTGCAATATTTAAGAACAGAAGCTTTAAATGCAAATACATCTTTATTTGGTTTTGGAACACACCCTTTAGTTGAAAAACCACAACAGATCAACCGTAACCCTAAGTGTAAAGAGAGTAATTTATGTAATTACAGAAAAGAATAAAAGCAAAGAAAGAAAACTATTTTGTTACAAAAAGCCAAGAAGAAGTCCTGTATGATTTCTACAAAGCGATTTCCCAGTTTCTCCATTTTTGTAAATGTCTGGCATAAATGCCATATCGGAATTATAATAGAAGGTCAAACATCGGTGACGCAGAGAGAAATTTTCAAGAATTTTTTAACGGAAATTGAGCGAAAGTATTGCAAATTCATTATGCTAACTACAATTTATTCAAATAACTAACCATTGTCCAATTCTTACGCATTTTCTGTGACACCCTGATTAATATTAGGTTGTTCCGATCATTCATTGATCTTACTATAATTGGCAAAGTCCGAATCGAAATTCCTCAACGAAAAATCGAACATGAAATTACTTTAGAGATACATTTCTGGGATTTGATCAATCAATAAATAACTAAATACATGTTCATAACATTTCCAAATCACTGGAAAGCAAAAACACAAGGAGCGAGAGATGAACAAATTTTGGTTCCTTTCTTTTGACGGCGGGCGCCTCTAGTAACGAAGGATAAATATATATTAAAATTCTAAATATGATTAGGATGAATGTATGGATAACAAAAAAAATATTACGCAAATATATTGTAATCTAAGGCTTTTAAATGCGAACTTTAGCTCGAATTTGTTTTAGTGCCCCCGACCCGCCCGAAGCGACAGCTATGGAAGCATTGAAACAATGTTGGCCATTCGACAGAAATTTACACACATACATATTTTAAAATGCATTTTTATAACGCGTATATATATATAAATATGTATATTTGTACGTTAACACCGATCGTATTATAGGTTTGTTAGAATGTTTTTATCAAGTGAGAGAAGAGAGGCGAGAGAGCATGGAATAAAGAAGTTAATTTATATAAACGTGCATTACAAAACTGGTTAAATGGATACAATATGCTAAAAGAATATATAAATATATTAGAGCAATTACAATTTATATAAATGTGAATGACAAGTTGCATTATTTATATAGAATTATGTGAATATGATACATATATGTATGCATAGGAGGATTTGTACTCTAGATGGGTGTAAATCAAAGCATTTAATTCGTAACAATTCTGTGTGTGTGTATGTCCCTCAAAAATCAGCAATATATCACTAGTTTACACTGGTTATACCCACAGTTGCCGCAGATTTTTCGGAGCAGTTGAATATGGATTTCAAATTGTTAACCTTTCCGAAATATTTCTTTACATTTGTTATTTCTAGAACTCAATTAATTGCAATAGACCTTAAAAAAAGGAAACAATAGTACTTCGTACAAAAAATAGTATAGGAAATCCACTCTAAAATTGTTTACACGATAAATTTACAGTAAAAATTTAAGTAATCACTTGGCAAAGAAAATAATTGAATATCAAGTTTGTAATTTTCAGATCCAACTTCTCCGAGTCATCACATAATGGCAATACTGTGGGTGAAATATTTTTTGAATTTTGTGAGCTAGTTACAAGTCAGTGAAAGGAATACCAAGCTAAATTTAAACATAATTTTTAATGTTTTTTATAAAATACCTTTTTATAACTAGCATACATATTTATATACATAAATTATATAGCAAGTGGATGAGCTCTGCACAAAGGAGATACCCAGATGATGAGAGGAATTCATTTTATTTTTTATTGTACCTTTTTGTCTAGTACCAAGATGCATTCAATTTGATAAATGTTTAATTTTAGTGTATGAAATATACAAAACTAGGCGATAGAGAGATACACACGATAGTTAAAAATGCTAAAACGTACGTACGAGTATTACATGTACCTAAGTACCAGATCGCTAAATATATATATAAATATATGTGAATACCATCTAGTATATGTGAATCGAAGTCAAAAGTCGAACATTGATTGATCTAGCCACCCTAGCCCACGGATCCGAACGGAATATGGAATCTATAACTACCTACCTATGACTAATCAAATCCAAAAAACGCGAAAGATTGAATGTTGTTTGTTTAATGTTAAAAAATACACACACCGATACAGGCAAGCATAATTTAAATGGCTTAAAATATGACATTGTTGGCCGGCGGCACGTTGGAGTTGCGTAATAAATCAGATAACAGAGATCGGAGTGTGAACTAGGTTCTGAAAAGCTTTAATCTAATAAATGTGTGTATTGTATATACGACAATGATACTTACAATAAAAAAATAGTTTGGGTTCGTTATATCGATATATGTACCAATTCCCAGGCCACTATTGCATCCACTTTTGCCTCCAACGTGTCCATCAATTAATTAATATTCTATACAAACCAACAACAAGCATATATGTACTATATATGCGCATTATGCAAACAAAAATCCGAACACGGCCACACAGTCTATTTGATAATGAACTCGCAAATGCATACGTATTTATAAATACCAATACATTTATTTTTTATTTGATTGTCAATATTGTTGCACCATTTAGAAAATAATTAATTAATGAATTATTCAATATTTTTGATGTCCAGGCAGGCAAGAGGGAAGAAATGTAATTGCAACAATGTTGATGAAAAAAATGGCACACAATTGCAAAATGAAAAAATGCAACCAACACTCACTCTCTATTTGCATGAACAGTTTAATGTTAATGTGAGCTACTGAATAATTATGCAATAATACTAATAAAATGAAAAACCATAGAAATTCGATGGAATAATATTATACATTAATAATCAGCGCTAGCGAATGACAACTGTGCGAAGAGTAATTTGAATAAACAGAGGAAAATTGTTTTCATACGTCTGGCGGTGGCTTCTTCCCCTCTCTTTATTTTCCGAGAAGAATTCGCTTATTAAGGGTTTTAATTTGCGATTTAATTTTCAAGAGCTGCCAAAACTTTGGTACCGCCAAAGCCCATCTGACCCGAGGTTGGGTCATAATTTATGCATTTTACACAACCTGAATAATTGATTAATGCACAGCGGACTTTGGATCACCGCTGCGGTTTAGATGCCTGGAGCGGAAGTCGGAACAGATGGTCGTCCAGGTGAGTTGTTCGGCGAACGGAACGGAAAACCGCAATGTGGAAAAGCCATTTGCTGTTTGGCTTCCTCTTGGCCACCCTTCTTCACCTGGTCCGTCCCTTGAAAATCGCTCATAGAGCCACATATTATGAGCACTTAAAACGGGCGCCAGCAACGTTGTCCTGGCCATTTTTGAGAGGATTCGCTGCGGTTGTATCTTGGCTATACGTCAGTCAGTCAGGCAGTCAGTTAGTCAGTCAGCCAGCCAGCCAGCCAACCTGGGACCGGAGTCCAGAGAATCTGTCGCTGGAACTCGAGCAGCAGTTCTTCATTTCCGGTGCAGCTTAAGAGCCGTGATTCCTTCCCGACTCCTTTCATTCTCGACGTAGGCGAGAGAAAATGTTTACATTTATAATTTATTAGAAAGCCAGAAAGTAAATATTATGTTAAAAAAGGATTCAATTCATTGCAATTATATCAAGACTATTCTTATTTTTATTTAATATAAGTTTTATAATATTCTCTCTAAATTAATACGGTTCTTATGAAGTGACTTGAGTATCAATCCTAAATATTAATCAAGTTTCCTGGATTTTTTAAAATAATTTTATTTATGATTTATAAGGCCAAAAGGGATCTGCTTTGTCTGAGTGTGAATGGAAACCTCTGTTTGTGCGCAGTGGAAAAAGCGAGGAGTAGCAATCGCACGAGCAGCGGAAGTAGCTCGCCTGACCCAAAACCCCCGTAACCCAAGCCCAAGCCAACTCAGTCCATCTCCGTTCCGGAGTCGCCTTCTGTCTTCTGCGTTCTGTGTTCTGCGGCGGCCTCACCTTTCTCTCTCGCTGCTGCTTTGTACACTGTATGGTTTTCATTTCCGGTTTCCGTTCCTGTTGAGTTACTTAAGCGGATTACAAGAGCGCCGGCAAAGGAAGCCCCAGCAAGGAGAAGGAGGTTGGCCGCC
The DNA here is from genome assembly GCA_008042775.1 of Drosophila pectinifera. Lineage (NCBI taxonomy): Eukaryota > Metazoa > Arthropoda > Insecta > Diptera > Drosophilidae > Drosophila > Drosophila pectinifera. Next base: position 115,160 of record VNKC01002971.1, read on the forward strand.
GATGGAGTCGAAGACCTATTCCTGAACCCTGGCCCCTGTTCCTGTTTCTGTTTAGACTAACAAAATGTGTTGAATTTTAATTGAGATTTATGGGCTCTGCAGCTGACGCCCCGTGGCCCCATCACAACACGAGTTTTAGCATTGCCTCATTAGCTTAATTATACAAGTATTGAGTTTCACTTTCCGCCAGCCCACGCGGCGTATGTGTAATGTATTAATAGTAGAAGCGCCAAGTTCCTATGCTTGCTTTGTTTAATTTACCAGTTGGATTGGCATTCCCTGTAAGAAACAGAGAAACTTGGCTAAGATTCCCTTAGTTTCATTGTAAGATATATATTACTAAATAGTTCTAAATTATTCCATCCATCCAACTAAATTATACCAAAACTCAGCTGCCTTGCTTGCTAATTGTTTTATTTAAATAATCGAACCAGTGGCGGCCTCTAAGCCTGGCACTTGGCATTCTCCCAGAGCTGGGCCTGGGTCTCAAAGGAGCTGACCAGCTCCTGCATGCTCACATTGGCCAGCATGTCGTTGATCTGCGGAACAACGAAGTTCTGGTAGAGGAAGTCGCTGATCTTGGGCTGGATCTGTTCGAGGACGAATGGTACCGCGACCTTGGTAAATTGGTTCCAGAAGTTGTTGGCCGAGATGTCCCACAGAGCGTTCCAGTTGTCCAGCTCCACGCCGGCCAAGTACACAGTCTGTTTGAAGTCCACAATGCGCAGTCCGGAGGAGTTGGTCAGGCTGCTGGCGAAGCTGTAGCTGCCCACGTAACGCAGGTCGAAGAGGGCCTCGTTGATCACATCGTTCCTGCGAATGGGCATCTTGAAGCCTCCAATGTTGATGAAACCATCGACCTCGGCGAAGCCCAGCATCTGGATCTTGGGGAAGATCAGGTCGTAGGAGGCCACTCCGGTCTTGCCGTAGTCGCTGGCACTCAGCACCTTGAAGCTGTCCAAGCCCTCAATGCGCATGTTGGTGGCGTTGCCCACGATGGTGAGGTCCTCGGAGACGTGCTCGAACTCGTAGAAGGGAGTGCTCAAGGGGGCCAATGGAGGGATGTTGCCGTAGCCGCATGGCATGATGCCCTTGAAGGCCTGCAGGAAGCGGGTCATCGACGAGCTGAACTGAGCGGCGCCGGCCTGCTGCACCACTGGAGTGGCGCTGACGGCGGCCAGACCCAGGAGGGCCACGATGAGGAGCTGGGAGCAGGAAGCCATGTCGATCGCCGAACTGTTTGGTGAACTGCTGGTTAATGGTTAGCTATCGAGGGATCGCCGCTTTTATAGGGGAGTACATATCTTATCTATGCGGGTGGTACTAGTTGCTTGCGTGTGATCGATTGCCTACAGATGTAATCGCTTTTATCGGAACCTAAGCACATTGATCATATAAACTGCAAATTAGGAGAAACAAGTAGCTTTCTGCGGAATCCATCCATTTCTGTCAAATGTCTTTGGGACATAATTTATTGGATTAACTTAAGTCCCTCAAACCTAATTACCAAGAATAAGCAAGTCGTTCAAGGAAATCTTAAGAGTTTTATGAACACTGTAAGACATAATCATGTACATTTAAAATAAGATTTAATTTATTATTATTATTAATTAATTATTATTAGCCCATGTATTATATATTAATTAAAAGATGTTTAAGTAGGTTATAGCTTGGCCATGGCTTAAATCAAAGGGTAAAAATCAAATTAATATTGAGTAATTTAAATACACACTTCACATTAAAAAAATATTTAATTTGAAATGCAAATAAATTGTTTCCTGGCGATGGAAAACAATAAATATTTACTAAATGAATTTATCAACAAGATGTAGCTGACATGGACTAAGCTTTATTATTTATTTTCGAAACGGTTACCGAAAAAGATTGCCAATTTTAAAACTCATCGACGTTTCAAGCTGCACTAGCGAGAGATTACTGTTTTTTTATGATTTCTATTCCATTCTCTTCTGCAATGAGCGTGGGCAGACGAGAGAAAAAGACAATAGATTCCGTTATTATTTTTCGATAAGAAAAACATTTGAGACATTGATAAAAATATTGATATTATTTTAGTTAAAATCCAGATTAATTTAGCAACAAAAAAGTATAATTTACTTCAGTGTTTCCATTCATAATTGATGACCTATCAGTAAATTCCCTAACAAAAAAATCAACTTTCTTGCTTAATTAAGACAATTAAATTAATTAAACAGAAATTTGATGCATTATGATGTACACTTAAATTTCTCAGAAATTCAGTTTCCAAGAATCTACCTGATTCTAAATTCAATTGACAGAAATTGATGGATTCTAAATTTGGAAAATTTATTTACGATTAGACGGTTCCATAATTGGCTCGTGCAGCCTTTTCCTAGCGCCAGCAATCAATTAGATATTCATATCGGCCACACACTCACTTGATTAGATTCTTAAGACCCAGCTAGACTGTGTGTAGTCTGGCCCACTCACCCAGCAAGGGAACCCCTGGACACTTTGCAAACAAGTGACTCACTTAGGAGCCACCAACGATCAATGTGCTTACGTTCCGATAAAAGCGATTACATCGATACACAATCGATCACAGGCAGGCGACTAATGCCACCCGCATAGATAAGATATAGACTCCCCTATAAAAGTGGCGATCCCTCGATAGCTAACCATTAACCAGCAGTTCACCAAACAGTTCGGCGATCGACATGGCTTCCTGCTCCCAGCTCCTCATCGTGGCCCTCCTGGGTCTGGCCGCCGTCAGCGCCACTCCAGTGGTGCAGCAGGCCGGTGCCGCTCAGTTCAGCTCGTCGATGACCCGCTTCCTGCAGGCCTTCAAGGGCATCATGCCCTGCGGCTACGGCAACATCCCTCCATTGGCCCCCTTGAGCACTCCCTTCTACGAGTTCGA